>JAAAKG020112811.1:0-15390 GCA_010014905.2 Druon quercuslanigerum
AATAGAATAGAATAGAATAGAATAGAATAGAATAGAATAGAATAGAATAGAATAGAATAGAATAGAATAGAATAGAACAGAATAAAATAGAATCAAATAAAATTTGTTTATTTCTTTTTCTTTTATTTTTTAGGGAAGAAAAGGATTTTTGATTTTTTTTCAGATTGGAATGGGAACATATGATGCTGATTGTCCAAATTTAGTCGCTGCATTCTTGATTTTATTTTCAGGAAATTCTGCTCATTTACTTTCAGTAATCATTTTTAATTTCTGACCAATAATGAAAGCTATTTTATTTATTTTATCACCTCCTTTGTTAGAGAGACTAGACTCGTCAACAGCTGAACATCTTCTTGAATTATTTCCCACTGATTTAATGAACTTAGTGAGAGTGCCTGTGTCTGTCCTCTAGGATTGAACTTACGCAGATTGGTCAATGGTCACGACCCGACGTGACGTGCAGATTAATTAGTAAAGTAAATCACTTCTAGTGCTTGCTTGGTTGCTTGTATCTAACGACGCTGAATTTGAATTCCATTCGAAATACGTCGATGATTTAGGACGCAGTGTCAGACATGTAGATTGTAGATACAATGTACAATAGTACGTACAGTGATGTTAAACTGAGTCAAATATGCACGAATTCCATGTTGCAAAGCTCGTGCCGAACTTCCGTTGTGCCACCCCATGACTCGTCGTAGCTTTAATTTAATTAATGCTGCTGCTGCTTTGTCCTCAATTCATGGTGCAACGTGTGCTCTACAATTTCGCTCACCAGCCAACACTTTATATTTTCGAATCTATTTGCATTCGCATATATAAATATCAGGGTAGAAGAAACAAATTTAAATTTTGCAAATTATTATTTTTTTTTTTAATAACGAAATAACTAGTTGTGGCAAATTTTTATTTTTAAGTCACGACATTGTATACTGCTTCGGCTACTATCCAAATTTTCGATGTAGATTACGACGTTGCATACAAAGTCGTTGCTGACACAGTTTCCTGCGCAGTGTACTATGAAATTTAGAACGTAGTTTAGGACTTCGTATCCTACTTTGTTTCTGACGCTGTTTCTGATGTAGCGCCCTACGCAATGTATGACGTGATTCAGGACTTCGGATCCTACGTTGTTTCTGGCGCAGTTTCTGACATAGTGTCGGACACAATTTAAAGCATTGTTTACAACTTCGGATACTGCGTTGTTTCTAACGCAGTTTCTGCCGTAGTGTTCTACGCAATTTACGATGTAGTTTAAGACTTCGTATCCTACCTAGCTTCTGACGCAGTTTCTGACGTAGTTTCCTACGAAATTTACGAAGTAGTTTACGGCTTCGGATCCTACTTTGTTTCTGACGCAGTGACTTACACAGTTTCTGATGTAGTGACCTACGAAATTTACGACTTAGTTTATGACTTATGATCCGACGCGGTTTTTGACGCAAGTTCTGACGAAGCTTCCTACACCATTTCCAGCGTAGTTTATGCCTGCTTATCCTAGATAAATACTGACACAGTTACCTATGGAGTTCTTTATGTGGTTTCCTACGAAATTTACGACGTAGTTGACGACTTCGGATCTTACTTTGTTTCTGCCGCAGATCCTGACGTAGTACCCTACGCAATTCACGGTGTAGTTCACGACTTCGGATCCTAGGCTGTTTCTAACGTGTCATAAATTTACGACGCAGAACTTTATAACGCTAGAAATTTATGACGAAATTTACGGTATAGTTTATGACTTCGATCCTGCGCTGTTTCTGACGCAGTGACCTACGCAGTTCTTGATGTAGTATCCAACGAAATTTACGATATATTTAACGACTTTTGATCCTACGTTGTTTCTGACGCAGTTTTTTACGTAGTTTCCTACACAATTTACGAAGTAGTTTCATACTTCGGGTCCTACTTTGTTTCTGACGCTGTAACCTACGAAGTTCCTAACGTAGTGTTCCACGAACTTTACAACGTAGTTTGCGAGTTCGAATCGCACGTTGTTTCTGACGCAGTTTCTGATGGAGCGTCTTACTTAATTTAAGACATAGTTAACGATTTCGCATCCTACGTTGTTTCTGACGCAGTTTCTTACGTACTTTCCTACGAAAATTACTAAGTAGTTTACGACTTCGGGTCCTACTTTTTTTCTGATGCGGTGACCTACAAAATTCCTAACGTAGTGTTCCACTAACTTTACAACGTAGTTTACGACTTCAAATCATACGTTGTTTCTGATGAAGTTTTTGACAGAGTTTTTTACTCAATTTAAGACATAGTTAACGATTTCGTATCCTATGTTGTCTCTGACGCAGTTTCTTACGTAGTTTGCGACGCAATTTACGAAGCAGTTTAAGATTGCGGGTCCTACTTTATTTCTAACGCGGCGACCTACAAAGTTCCTAACATAGTGCTCCACGAACTTTACAACGTTGTTTACGACTTCGAATGGTACGTTGTTTCTGACGCAGTTTCTGATGAAGTGTCGTACTCAATTTAAGACATAGTTAACGATTTCGAATCCTACGTTGCTTCTGACGCAGTGTCCTGAGTAGTTTCTGACGCAGAGTCCTACAAAGCTTAAAATGCAGTTTACGACTTCGGATCCTTCGTTTTTTCTGATGCAGTGTTCTACGCAGTTTCCGACCTAGTATTCCACGAAATTTGCGACGTAGTTTACGACTCGAATCCTATGTGATTTCTGATGCAGTGTCCTATGTAGTGTCCTACGCTGTTCACAGGGCAGTTCACGACGTCGGAATGTACCTCGCTTCCGAGACGTCCTACGCAGTTTCTGACACTGTGACCTACACAGTAATCACAAAGCATTCACATATAAATATCAAGGTTGCCTAAAAACTTTTTTTTTAAATTAAAGATCCTTTTCTAAGTACCCCAATTTCTTAAACTGCTTACCACGACGAATCCTACGCCGTATCTGACGCCGTGCTCGATCCAGTTTCTAACTTAGTGTCCTACGCAATTTATGAGGTTGTATCCTACTCATTTTACGGCCTAGTTTACGTCTTTATAGCCTACCTTGTTTCTAACTTAGTATCCAACGAATTTTCTGACGCAATATCCTACGCAGTTCAAGGTTTCGTTTGCGCTGTCAATCCTACGCCGTTTCTGATGCGGATTCCTGCGCAGTTTCTGGCGTAGTTTCCTACGCAATTTATAACGTAGTTTACGACAGCGTAATTTTTAATCATAAGTTTCCCAGATTTTCCCTGAATTTGAAAGGCTTTTAAACATATTTTTAAATTTCCAGGAATATTTAAAAACATTCAGAAATGTCAACAGATTTAAAAAGATTTTTAAATATTTGAAATATTCTCGGGTATTTTCAAAAATTTTAAGAAATTTTGAATATTATTCACAAATTGGAAGGGGTTCCAAAATTCTTTAAAGCTTTTTAGGATTCAAAACTTATTTCGAATGTTTTTGAACTTTTTCGGGTTATTGAACAGATTTCAGAGAATTTTTCTATAGATTTTAATAATTTTCAAACGTTCCCAACATTCCAAGGAACTTTCTAGAGCTGTACAAATTGTTAGGGATTTTATTATATTTTAATCCTATTAATAGATTTAAGGGAATATTAAATACTTCAGTAATTTTAAAAATTCCTTAGTAATTTTTAGGAGCTTTCAAGATTTTAAAGAGGTTTTTCAGATTTTAAAGGATTTAAAATATTTTAGGATATTTAAAAAAAGTCAAATGAACTTTTATTGATTTCAGTAGTTCAATGGGATTTCAATTAATTTAAAATATTTAAGGGTAGTTTTAATGTTTATAGTTAAAATAAAATATGATTTTTAATATTTCATATTTCCTAAATAAAATAATGGTTTTTTCATCTCTTAAAATCATTCAAATCTTGGCGAATCCCTAAAAATTATTTTAAACATTTTAAAATGCCTAGGAAATATTCTAATCGACCCCAAAATCTCAGGAAATACGCGGTATACAAAAAAATTGTTTAAACAAAATTTTCTCAGGATAACCAGGGTCACCTTTCTGCAAAATTGTGTTTGACCTTGAGATCAATTTTCATGGTTATTTGAGAGGTCATATTGATTTTCTTGTTTGATTTTCTAACACGTTTGGGCAACACAAAGATGGAGTGAATTTGGGACCAACGACCTTGATCACCTTGTCATTGAGGCCAACTTGGGAGGTCACTCGAAGGTCAAGCTGTTTGTTTTCTTAAACTAATACACCCGAAACCAAACCCACAAACTCACAAACTCCAAACCAACAAACTCCTCACTTTGACCTTCGAATGACATTCCAATTTAGCCTCAAGGTGAAGGTGATCAAGGTCGTTGGTGGTACATTCACCCCAGCTTTGTGTTTCCCAAACGTGTTAAGAAAAAAAAACATGTTCAGCATGATTTTTGAAGTCTGATCTCGATTTAACCTTTATTTGACCTCGTGAAAATTGACTAACTATTATTTAGGACGTAAAATTTCCCGTTCATTCAGAATCTAATGTCAAAAATAGAGTTTCCCATTTTAAAAAATCAATGTAACCTTTAAATAACCTTAAAAATTGCTCTCAAGGTCAGAACCGATTTTTCAGAAAGATATCCTCCAATGTTCTGATCAACTATTGTCTGAAAAATTTTTTAGTTTACCGCTCATCTCCGGAAATTTTGGGGTGGATAGATTAAAATGGCCCACCCTTTATATTTTTTTGAAATACGTCTTTATGTAGCTTGAAATTAAAAAATAAAATCTAATATTTAAATAATAAAATGATAACAGTTATGAAATAATATTTTTACAACTAATAAAAAATTAAGATTTACTTTTTGATCTTAAAATTATTGAATGAAAAAAGCTTTTATCCTAGCTCAAGAAAATTCAAAAATGCATCCTTCTATGAAAAACGTCAAATTCATTTTTGTACCTAATTTTTGAAGGTCAAATATGAAAATATAATTTTTCAAAAAAGCATTCATGGCTTCTTTTTTTAAATAAAAAATAAAAATACCACTTTTTAAGCTGCAAGCACTTAAAGGCAAAATCCTAAACTTTTCTTTGAGATGAAAAACTGCTTTCTTTAGAAAAAAGTGAAATTTGATTTAAACTTAGATTTTTGAAGGACAAATTTTATTAATGCTTTTGATTAATGGTAAGGGCATGATAAAAATTATCGAAACTGGATTAGATGATTTTTTTTAAAATTTTAATTAGAAAAGATCAAAATTCCCGAAATAGACTATATTTACGAAAATTACAAAAATGTCACCCCCTGCTGCTCTATAAATATTTATCCAAATAAAAAAATACCCCATAAACTAATTTACAGTAGCACAACTCTCTGCCTAAATTTAATTTAGTAAGAAGAACTTTAATTTTCTTATTAGTTACGCTTGATAAATAATGTTCAATATCTATCGATAAATAGTATCCTAAATTACTTGAAATCTTTAAAGATAGAATTTCGAAAAATTGTTTGTCAATCCAATTTTTAGCCACCATGCCTTTAATTATTCTTTAAAAAATTGAAAAAAACTATTAATATTTAAAATTAGGACATTTTAGTAATTTTTAATGTTAAGAGGTAAAACCCTGTGGGCATAAAAGCGCGCGAGGTACTATTAAATTTAAAATCCGAGCATTCGTCAGAAGTTCTAAGGATGTTAATTTTCTGTTTTCCCTTTCAGGTACTTGACGGCCTCTCTTTGCGCTGAAGCTTGTTACTTTCCCGAAGCAGTGGTCTCCGTCCTTTTTTGGATAGGGTACTTCAACAGCGCCTTGAATCCGCTGATTTACGCATACTTTAATCGCGACTTTCGCGAGGCCTTCAAAGACACGCTCAAGAGTGCTCTGCCCTGCTGTGAAGGCTGCTGGAAAACACCCTCGCAGTTTGTCTAGCGAAGAGCGAATTGCCGATCCAGAGCTAATATGGAATCGACAAGACAATTCAGACCGCGCTGCTGACTTATTTCGAGAGTTAGTTATTCCAAAATTACATTACATTACCCTTCCTAGTGTTGGGTAATAACTTCGTTAATTTTTTAAACAAGTAACTCGTAAAGTAACCTAGTTACCGACAGTTGATAAATTGTCGATCTATGTTACCGATCCTCCTTCTCTTCTATCCCCACCTCTTCTATCCCATCCTGTTCTATCCTCTCCTCATCTACCTCCTGTACATCCTCCTGCTCTCTATCTCCTCATCTCTTTACTCCTCCTTCTCATTTTTCTCCTACTCATCTATCTGTTGATCCTCCTCCTACTTCTGATCACTTTCCTTATCTATCTTTTACCTCACCTTAATATCCTCTTGTCTTTTAACATGAGGTAAAAGATAAGGGGGAGTATGTATGAGTATGAGCAGATAGATAAGAAAAATGATCAGGACTAAGATGAAATATATAAGAAAATTAATGAAGAGGAGGCAAAAGAGGATAAAATCGTTCAGAAGATGGTTAAGAAGGAGATAGAAGAAGAGGAGGAAGAGAAGAATCAGGAGATAGATTAGAAGATCTATCTCGTCTTTAAATTTCGCTTCTTGCTCCTTTTTTTCTAATTTCCAATCTATCTGTCTCTCGCACTTTTAGTCCTCTTCTTTCTTTTTATCTCCCCCTGTCCTTGCGTATCTTTTCATCTATCTGCTGATCCTGCTCATTCTCTTATATTATCTCCAAAACCGTCTTCTAATTTATCTCCCCCTCCTCACCTATTCCCTTATCGTATATCTTCGGAATCACTTCCTCTTCTTATTTCTCCTTCTCAAGTATATAATAAAAGTCCTCCTTCATATGATCTATTTCACTATATATATTCCTATCCTCTTCCTCTTCTGCTATTGTCTTCTTATCTGAACTTACATACATCTTTTTCTTTTATACTATCTCATCATCCTTCTCTTTTATTTCCATCCACCCCTCTTAGTTTATGTCCTCAACTGGCTCTTAATTTATCTTCTCTTTCTAACTATCTCCTTCTTATCTATGATCCGATTCTTTTTATATTATTGTTTCTTCTTCTTAAGTGTATCCTAAATGTTCTCCTTCTTGTAGCCTGCCTCCTTATCTATTTGCTGATCCTCTTCCTTCTCTTGTTTATCTCCTCATCTGTACTTTCATCTGTTTCCTCCTTTCTTACTATATCATCTTCCTTATCTTTTATTTCCTCCTCCCCCTCTTCTTCTATCTCCTCACCTATCTTGCCATCTTTCTGCCGATCTTCATCCTGTTACTTTATCTCCTGAACTATTTTTTAATTTATCTTCTCTTCTTAGCCTATCTCCTTCTCATCTATCTTCTGATCCTCTCCCCCTACTTATTTCTCCCTCTCAACTATATATTCTAAAAATTTTCCTTCTCATGACCTATTTCCTTATCTATCTGCAGATCCTCTTTTTCCTCTTCTTCTGTGTCGTCTATTTCTTCATGTATATCCGCCTTTTCTACTAACGCATAATTCTCCTCTTTTATTTCCTCTTATGTCTCTTCTTCACTCTTCTTATCTATCTTTTCATCTATTTTCTTGCCTCCTCACTTCTCCTTCTATCTCTTCATTTATCTTCTCTTTATCATCTCTATTCTTGTTATCTGTCTCCTGATCATCGGTCTTGTCTTCTATCTCCTTCTCAACTCCTCCCCATCTATGTGCTTCTCATATATCTTCTGAGTTACCTCCTCTTATGATAGCTCATTCTCAACTATCTCATAAATCATTCATAAATCATGCTTCGGGAATTTCACAATTTAGGAACTTTATTATTCGAAAATATTCAAAATCGGGAATTTTATTATCAGGGAATTTTCCAATTTGGAAATTTCATTTTTCGGGAATTTTATTATTAATAAATGTTTAAATTCAGGAATTTCATTTTTCTGGAATCTTATTATTCGGAAATTTTATTTCTCGGGAATTTTCTAAGTCGTGAATTTTGGTATTCGAAAATATTCGAATTCGGAGATTTTAATATTTGAAAATGTTCCAGTTTAGGAATTTTTTTTACTCGGGAATTTTATCATTCGAAAATTCTATTATTCGGTAACTTCCTAGCAAGGATTTTTTATCATTCCGCAATTTTTTATCTAGGATTTTCAATTTAGGTAATATAAACTGTCGCGAATTATATTATTCGGGAATATTATCATTCGGGAATTTTCCTATTCTGGAATTTTATTATTCGGGAATTTTATAATTCGGGAATCTCATTTTTCGGGAAATTTATAATCCGATTATATTAAAATCAGGGAATTTTCCACTTCAGGAATTTTATTATTCCTAAGTTTTATTATCCGGGAATTTTCCAATTTGGGAATTTTATCATTCGGAAATCTTATTGTTCGGGAATTTTATCATTTGAAAATTTTATTATTCGGGAAATTTCCAATTCGGGAATTTTGTTATCAGAAAAAGTTTCATTTCGGGAATTTTATTATTTAGGAACTTTAATATCAGGGAACTCTTTATCCGGGATTTTCTACGATTCGGAGATTTAATTATTCGGCAATTTTACAATTTGGAAAATTTACACTTCTGGAACTTTACTATTCGGGAGTTTTAATATTCGGGAAAAATTCCAATCGAAAATTTTATTATTCTAAAATGTTCCAATTCGAGAATTCAATTTTTTGGGAATTTTCTAATTCGGGAATCTCTTTTTTCGAGAATTTTTTAATTCAAAAATCTCATTTTTCGGGAATTTCCTAATTCGGGAATTTTCTTGTTGGTCATTTTTTTATTCGTGACTTTTTAAATGCAGAAATTTTATTGTTATGGAATTCTTTTATTCGGGAACATTCCAATTCGGGAATTTTATTTTTCGTGAATTTTTTTTCTGGAAATTTATAATTCGAGAATTTTATAATCAAGGAGTTTTCTAATTCAGGAATTGTATTATTCGGAAAGTTTATTGATCAGGAATTTCATTATTCGTGAGTTTTCAAATTCGTGAATTTTATTACTCGTAAATTTTATTATTCGGGAATGTTCCAATTTAGGAATTTTATAATTCAGAAAACTTATTATTCGTTAATTTTACAGTTTAAGGAATTTTATTTTTTTGGATTTTTCAGTCTTCCCATTATTTGGGAATTTAGCAATTTGAACATTTTATTATTCGGGAATATTCCAAATTATAAATTTTATTGTTTAAAAGTTTCCTAACTCGAGACCTTCAGTATTTGGGAATCTTATTATTCGGAAATTTTCCAATTCTGGAAATTTATTATTCGGAAGTTTTATTTTTCGGGAATAAGTCGATTCGGAAATTTCATTATAAGAAAGTTTTCAAATTAAAAAATTTAATTTTCCGGGAATTGTATACTTTAGGAATCTCATTTTTCCGAGAATTTCATCATTCTTTTTTTTTTTAGAAATCTGTTTTTTAATGAAGAAATATATTTCATGCTCTTTTGCATGAAATTATTTCTGGAGAAAATGGATTATTTTACATTCTTAAAGTAAAAAAGTATAATTCTTAATTTATAATAAGGAAATTTTCCACATCAGGAATTTTATTATTCGGAAGTTTTATTGTTCTGTAATTTAATTGTTCGTAAATTTTATTATCCGAGAATTTTACAAGTTGGGAGTTTAATCATTCGGAAATTTTATTATTCGGGAATTTTATGATTCGGAAATTTTATTATTCGTTAATATTCCAATTCAGACATTTTATTATTTGAAAATTTTCTAACACGAGATTTTTTAACTGTATCTTCATTTATCTCCTCCTTTCATACTATTTATTCATCCATCTCTTTTATTTCCGCTCCCCCTTTTTTATCTCCTCAATTATCTCTTAATGCATCTACTCTTCCTCAACTATCTCCTTCTCATCTATCTTCTAATCCTCTTCCTCTTCTTGCTTCTCCTTCTTAAGTGTATCTTTAATTTCCTCCTTCTCATGACCTATCTATTTATCTACCTGCCAAACCTCTTCCATCTCTTCTTTTATATCCGCACCTGTATCTCCATGGTTTTCATCCTTTCTTACTATCTCATCATCCTCCTATTCTATTTCCTTCTCCTCCTTCTCTTTTTCTGTCTCCTCGCGTACCTTTTTGTCTGCCTGCCGATCTTCATCCTGTTATTTTATATCTTCAACTATTTCTTTATTTAACTTCTATTATTCAACAATCTCCTTCTCATCTATCTTCTAATCCTCTCCCCCTACTTATTTCTCCCTCTCAAGTATATATCCAAAGATTCCCCTTCTCATGACCCGCTTCTTATCTATCTGCACATCTTCTTCTTCCTCTTCTTTTATAGTATCTCATCTGTTTCTTCATGTATCTTCTCCTTTTTTACTATCGCATAATAATCCTCGTTTATTTCCTCATCTGCCTCTTCTTCTATCTCCTTACCTATCTTTTGATTTATCTCCGCCTCCTCACCTATCTCTTTTTAATCTATGTTTTTAACCTCCTTCTCTTAAAATGGGAAGTTTATTGTTCGGAAATTTGATGTTGCTGGAATCTTATTCTCCAGGAATTTTATTGATCGGAAATTCTATTATACGGGAATTTTATTACTCGAGAATTTTCCAATTAGAAAATTGCATTATTCGGAAAATTTCCAATTCGGCAATTTTATTATTCAGAAGTTTTATTATGTGATCCTCTTCCTCTTCTTATAAAATGTCTTCTTAATTATATCCCAAACGACCTTCTGCTCCTGACCTATCTCCTTATCTATCTCCCGATCCTCTTTCTCCTCTGCTTTTATCCACTTACCTGTATCATGTATCTTTATGTATCTCTTCCTTTTCTACTATCTCGTCATCATCCTCTTTTATTTTGCCCCCCCCCTTTAGTTTATCTCCTTAACTATCTCTTAATTCTTCTTCTCTTCCTCGACTATCTCCTTCTCATCTACATTTTGATCCTTTTCAAATTCTTGTTTCTTCTTCTTAAGTGTATCCTAAACGTCCTTCTTCTCGTGAGCTACGTCATTATTTATCTCCTGATCCCCTTTTCTTTTAATTTATTTTTTCATCTGTATCTCCATGTGTTTCTCCTTTCCCACTATATAATGATCCTTCTCTTTTATTGCCTTCTTACCGTCTTCTTCTATCTCCTCGCCGATCATTTCATCTACATGCCGATCTTCATCCTTTTATTTTATCTCCTCAACTAACTCTTAATTTATCTTCTATTCTTCACCTATACCCTCCTCGTTTATCTTCTCTTCCTCTTCCTCTTCTTATTTCACCTTCTCAGATATAAATCCTGAACATTGTCCTTCTCATGGCCTATCTACTTATCTATCTGGAGATGCTCTTCTTCCTCTTCTTTCATCTCATCTATTTCTGTACGTATCTCCTCCTTTTCTACTATTGCATGATCCTCCTCTTTTATTTCTTTCTCACCTATCTCCTCCTATCTTCTCATTTATCTTCTCTTTCCTTGTTATCTATCTCCTGATTCTCCGCCTCCTCTTCTATCTCCTTCTCATCTATATCCCGAACATCTACCTTCTCATATCCTTATGTATCTACTGCTTATCTATCTTCTGTACCTCCTCCTCTTATTCTGCCTCCTTCTTAACTATGTCATTAATCATTCTTCGGGAACTTTATTATGCGGAAGTTTTATTATTCGGGAATAATTCCAATCGGAAATTTTTTTATTCGAAAATGTTCTAATTCGAGAATTTAATTTTTTGGGAATTTTATAACTCGGGAATCTCTTTTTTCGGGAAATCTATAATTCGAGAATCTCATTTTTAGGAATTTTCTAATTTTGGAATTTTATTTTTGTGGATTTTTTTATTCGTGAGTTTTTCATTGCGGAAATTTATAATTCGAGAATTTTATAATCAGGGAATTTTGCAAGTCGTGAATTTTATCACTCGTAAATTTTATTGTCCTGGAATTTTCCAATTGGGAATTTTGTCATTCGGAAATCTTATTATTCGGGAATTTCACAGTTTAAGGAATTTTCAGACTTCCCTTTATTCAGGAATTTTACATTTCCGAAATTTTATTATTCGGGAATATTCCCATTCTTAATATTTATTGTTTAAAAGTTTTCAAACTCGAGAACTTCACTATTTGGGAAATAATTCGATACGGGAATTGTATTTTTTTAATTTTATAATTCGGGAATCTCACTTTTGGCAAATTTTATTATTTTGGAATTTTATGATTATTGCCTTTTTTAGTTCGGAAACAATATTATTTAAGAACTCTATTTTTCGGGAACATTCCAATTTGGGAATTTTATTATTGGAACATGTTTCAATTCGGGGATTTTATTTTTCAACAATTTCATTTTTTGGAATTTTATAATCCGGTATATTTCCAGTTTGGGAATTTTATTGTTCAGAAGTTTTACCATGTGATCCTCTTCCTCTTCTTATAAAATTTCTCCTTCTCAAGTATCTCCCAACCGTCCTCCTTCTCGTGACCTATCTCCTTATCTATCTTCCGATCCTCTTTCTCCTCTACTTTTATCTTCTTATCTGTATCTTCATTTATCTTCATGCATCTACTTCTTTTCTACTATCTCATCATCTTCCTCTTTTGTTTCCCCTGCCCCTCTCAGTTTATTCATCCTCTTTTCCTCAACTCTCTTCTGATCCTTTTTCTATTCTTCTTTCTCATTCTAAAATGTATCCTAAACATTCTCCTTCTCAGGACCTATCTCCTTATCTATCTGCGAATCCTCTTTTTCCTCTTCTTCTGTGTTGTCTATTTCTTCATGTATCTCCTCCTTTTCTATCCTTCTCTTTTAGTTTCTCCTATCTCTCTTCTTCTTTCTCCTTACCTATCTTTTCATTTGTCTCCTCTTCGTGCTCATCACCTATCTCCTCATATATCTGAAGATTCTCCTTCAGTTGTATCCTTTTATCTATCTCCTGATTCTCCTCCTTGTCTTCTACCTCCTACTTACCTATATCATTATTTATCTGCCAATTCTTCTCTTCATCTTTAGTTATCCTCTCCTCCTCCTCACCTACCTAATACTTATCTATCTTCTAAACCCCCTCCTCTTATGATGCCTCCTTCTCAAGTATCTCATAAATAGCTTCCCCCTCTGCCTTAATCTCCTTCTCAACAATTTCCTTGACCTCCTCCTTCTCTTCTTGTATCTCCTCTTCATCTATCTTCTCATACAGTTTCCTCTCCATCTGTTCAGATTCTTTATCTATCCACGGCTTCTCATTAAAATTATCCTTCTTACATATTACCTCATGTTGAAACGCAATGAGGAAGATGTTAAGGAGAGGCAAGAAATATCTTAGAGAAATTATCAGAGGAACGAGATAAAGGAAGAGAATCAGCTTACAGACGAGGAGAAGATAGTTGAGGAGGAGAAGGAGGAGGTAATTGAAGGGGAGATAGAAGAAGAAAAAGAAGAAGAAGAAAAAGAAGAAGAGCAGGAGGAGGAGGAGGAGAGGAGGAGGAGGAAAGAGATCAAATCTATTTCTTCCTTCTCATCCTACTACTGTTCGTCTATCTTTTTATCTAACTCCTTTCATTTAAAAAAAATTAAGAGTCGGTGGGTAAATTTACAGTAACTTTTAGGGAAATTTAAGTTACTTCTTCTGGTAACATAACTGAAACGAGTTACCTTTTTAAAAAGTAATGCTGGAAAAAGTTACTTACCTAACACTGATCTCTACTCATTGGCAATAATCATGGCCTAAAATGTTGCGTAGTTTGATCAACTTTTTATCGTCCGGATTTCAAAGGGTGTAGTCTATAAATTATTAATATTTCTATTTATTTATTCCAGGTTTTAAACACTTGTCCGTATGCATTTCCCGAATTTCTTCTTTTTCTCGGTTTTCCAGTTAAAGGCCAACTGAATTAATATAGAACACAATAATAGAATCCAACTACAAATATATGGGTAAAAGTCGCTTTTTTAGTTGAAATATCCATATTTTTACATTTTTTGTAGGAAATTTCTCTTCTGAGGTTTAATTTTTTTTTTTTTTTTTATGAAAATTCATCATTTTTATTGAAAATTCGTCTATAGCTATAAATAAAACTATTTCATTTTTTGTTAAGAATTCATCTTCCTTTATTGAATTTAACTAGATTTTTTTAAGGCTAAAATGTTTCTGGTTGAAAAATCAACTATTTGGTTAAAACTTAAACTACTTTTTTTTGAATAATTTATTTGGCCGAAAGTCTAACTATTCTATGAAAAATCGTCTTCTTTAAAAAATTGTTCTCCCTTTTTGGAAATTTGGTTTTTTGGTTAAAAATTAGTTTCTCTGGTTAAAAATTCATCTATTTTGATAAAAATTTGTTCTGTTTGTTTTAAAATTAATTTTTTCATCTAAAAATTTAACTACTAAATTTTGTGTTAAAAATTGTTATCTTCAGCTGAAAAAAATAATTTTTTTAACTAAAAATTTGAATATTTCATTTTATTCGTTCAATCTTAATTTTCTTCAGTTGAAAATTTAAGCACTTGGTTAAAAACTCACTTGTTTGGTTAAAAATTCCTTTTTTTTGGTAAACAAATCAATGTTTCTGGTTGAAAATTCATCTATCTTGCTAAAAATTCGTTTTGTTTGTTTAAAAATTAATTTTTTTTACTGAAAATTAACCATTCTATTTTATTAGTTGAAACACTATTTTCTAAACTGTCAATTTAACCACTTGGTGGTAAATTAATTTGTTTGGTTGAAAATTTATAATTTTTCCTATATAATTCATATTCTTTGTTTAAAAATTGTCTTCATTGATTGAAAATCAATCTTCTTGGTTGAAAAATTTAATTTTTTGTTTTAAATTATAATTAAAATTATTTATTAATAATTATTTAATTGATACTTTATTTATGATTAATCTTTTTATTTAAAAATTCATCTTTTTTGTTAAAAAGTTATTTTGTTCTTTTAAAAATTAATTTTTTCAACTGAAAATTTAACTATTCCATTTTCTTCGTTGACAAATTTTCTGTATAAATTTTAAATTTAAGTACTTAATTAAAAATTCATGTATTTGGTTTAAAATTTATTACGTTAGTGTAAAATTTAACTATTTTTGCTCTTTATGATGAAAAATCTTCTATTTTGGTAAAAAATTAATCTGACTGTTTAAAAAATTCATATTTTGGTTTGAACATAATATTTTGGTTGAAAATTCAACTATTTTGTTAAAAAGTCGTTTTTTATTAAAAATTAATTTTTAAACCGAAAATTTAACTTTTTTATTTTGTTCGTTGAAACTTTATATTTTTTAAATTAAAATTTAAACACTTGCTTGAAAATTAATTTATTTGGTTGAAAATTCGTCTTTTTGTAAAAAATAAATCTTATTACTTGACAACTTATCTTTGTAATTGAAAAATCGTCTATTTTTTTTTGGAAATTCGTTTGGTTTGCTTAAAAATGTATTTTTTCATCTGAAAATTTAAGTATTTTATTTTTGGTTTAAAATTGATATTTTTAATTGAA
>JAAAKG020112822.1:0-15390 GCA_010014905.2 Druon quercuslanigerum
AATAAAATATTAAAAATTGAAATTAAATAAATAACAATTTTTTAATGTTAGAAATTTTTAGAAATGTATTATGTTTGAAATATTTATTTTCAATGTTATTGAAAATATAATAATCTAAATACATTGGTTTAGAGTCAACAAAAGAAAATAACTATTTTTTATTTTGAAAATTCATTTGCCATTTCCCTTTCTGAGTAGAATTATTTGTTTGAATAATTTCAAAACATCTTTTTAAAAAAATATTATACTTAACATTTTTTATTGTGTCATTAACTGCCGAAAATAATAACTTTTTACGATTGTCAGGGAAGAAAATGGCTTAAACTAATAAAAATTATTTTTAAAATTACTTAATATATTTAAGAACAAAATATATTACTCTCAACATCCGTTAATTGTATCATTAATTCCACGAAATAATAACATTTTACAATTTTAAGAACAAAACTTATTTAAACACATAAAAATTGTTTAAATAATTACCAGATATGTTGAGTAAAAAGTACTACTCTTGGTATTCATCAAGTTTATATCATTTATCACGAATTATATAAATTTTCATGGCTCACAGGGGAAAAAATTATATAAAAAAATAATAATTTTTTGGTACAAAATAATCATTGTTTCAGCAATTCTATATTATTTTAAAAACGCTGGAAAATCATTAACTTTTGGATTAAAACTTATTCAATTTGAAGAAAATCCGCAAAATACCGTTTAACCATGCATTTGATAGAAAAATACTATTTTGCATTTTTTTGGGCATTTTCCGGGCACAATAAAAGGATATTGTAAGGTTCAAAATTAATAGTTATTGGGTGTAAATTATTTCTTAAAAATTCCTTAACATGTAGTTTTACTTTAATTCAGAAAAAGTTTATAAGAAGTACTTATTTTTTCCATTTTTTCGAAAACAAAGATTTTTCCAGTTAAAATTCCATGTTGACTTTAAAACTTTATAAGGAAGTAGAGGGTAATCTGTTATTTTAAATTTTGTTAAGTCATTCTTAATGGTTTGAAAATACAATGTAAGTAAAATTACAACTGATTGTGTCTTTTTTTGAATGAAAATTATAATTTTCTGTATTTTTTGGGTTGGCTCCGAATGTAAGACATCAACTCTCATCAGCCGAAATAGCTCAGTTGGGAGAGCGTTAGACTGAAGATCTAAATGTCCCCGGTTCAATCCCGGGTTTCGGCAAATTTTTTAAACATTTTTTTAAAGCTTTTTTTTTAGATCTCGGTCCTATTGAAATTAATTAATTTTTATTTATGCTTTTTTTTAAGAATCTGAACGACACATTGTCAGCTCGGAAAGACAGGTGGAAAATGAAGTCTACGAAGGTGAAACTAATTCTCGACAAGAGTGAGTACCCGTCCATTTTAAATTAGTAAGATAAATATTAAACGGAAAAATTAAGGGAAAGTAAGTTCGTTACATAAAAAGTAAATAAAAATTGTGTTTTATATTAATTATTGCGTTTCGTGATCGCAAAGGTGCGATAATTTTCGTTTCATGTCAGGTGGTAACATTGGAAAGTGCGAAGAATAAATAGGATTTTATGATAATTAGTTTTTAAATTACCTAATCTTCTTTAAATTAAAATTCATAAATGTTCTAAGAAATTAATATTTAATTATTTTCCTTGATAGAATTTAGTTTTATTCTAAAACGTTCAAATAATATTTCCTTGGAGTCTCGTTATTTTTGTTGCTTCGTGTTCCTTGCAAAAAAATTATTTAGTAAGTAGCAATAGTATAGTAGTAGTAGTATTTAGTAGTAAACTATGCATTTTTTATATAACATCGTTCTAGTTTCTGACTTGTATAACTTTTTGATCTCAGAACAATTAATTTTTTTCGTAAATTGTTCAGACTTAGGAACATAATACAAAATTTATTTATTTAGAATTAAAAATCAGAAGTGAAGAAAGATAGCACATTTTTCTTAAATTAAATCCTCAGTTAACTTTTCCATCGTACACACTCCCAAAAATATTTACATTAAATGTAATTTTTTGCATAAATCTAACACAATTTTGTTAAAAAATATCTTAGGTTTACATCACTTCTGATAAAAAAAATATAAAAAATATAAAAATTTCATTTTTTTAATTTTGCAAACAGAATTTAAGTGGATGAAAAAAAACCACAATGAGTTAAAAAAATAGAGTGAATTTGGAATAATACAAGGAAAATGAGAAATGGGAGTGAATAAAAATGTGATAGAATTCATGAGAAATCTAGATGAACTTAAAGTATTCAGGGTGAATTAATTAAATTAATAATTCAAAAAAGATCCATTAATTTCAGTGGATTTCAAGGGAATTCCAATGCATACAAGAAAATATTATTATTATTGTTGATATTAATATTATTATTTACATTATATTTAGGGTCTATTTTACAGCGCGAATGGCTTTTTGTCGAAATGTCTGATTATATTATTTTGTAATTTCGTACGTGCAGATCATTATTTTAAAAGAAAATTATGAGAAGAATGGTTAATTTTTACTCAAGCAATTTCCAAACTTTTAATTTTTTCATCTATTTCAATAGAAAAATTCGTCTGTTATTTAAATGTTATCCGGTCAAAAAATTTTTTTTTATATTTGGCTAAGTGCATCATATTTTGGAGATCAGACCCTAATTATATTGATCCCCTAAGCATAAAAGCCAGTAAACCTATATTTCCGAAAAACCAAAACCAAGGAAAAATGGGAGCGTCCCCTACTAGAAAAACTGTTTGAATTTATTTGAAGACTTGTTTTAACATCTTTTAAACATTAAAAAAAGAAAATCGACATATCTTTTTTGATATGATATTGGGATTGGAAATTAATTCACAATAAATTTGAAAAACATACCTTAGTAAGAAAAGTCTTTGAAATTATGTTAAGGGATGTGTTAACATCCTTTAAATATAGAAATAAGGAAATCGACTTTTAGTAATAAACTAAATCACAAGAGATTTTTTTTATTATATACTACTGGGTTCGGAAATCAATTTTGAAAAACAACCTACAAAAAAAATCAAGGGCATGTAGGAACATATCTAATCATATCATCGTTAAAACAACCCTTAACATAAACTCAGTGACCCTCTGTCAGGATATGTATATCATATTTACTGTAAATCTTTTTTTTTTTAACCAAAATAGTATAATGAAAAAACTCCCATTGGTTTGATTTTTTGGAAATGCCAATTTTCTGGCTTTAATCTTTAGGGGATGTTAAAACAACGCCTAAAATAATTTTAACGACTTTCTTTACTAGGATAAGTTTTCCAAAATTTTTAATTGATTTCCAACCCCTAGGAAGTCTAGGAAATGTTAAAACAATCTGCAAACATTCTTTGTACCCAAAATGGTCTTTTACAATATTTTGTTTCAATTAGTTTGATACGTAAAATGTGATACATTTAAGCAAATATAGACCAGGCCAGAATGTCAAGGTTTCAAGAAAAAAATTCTTATTTGATGGTGTTATTATTTTTATTTTCTATCATCTTAGGCTCCATGTAACTTTTTCAAAATATGTCAAGGACAATTTTAAAGATATAACTTAGAACATTTTTTGTTCTGGGATAACTAAGCAGCGCAAGTCCTGGGCCTGACCAGACTGTTGAGATCGAACTTACAACTGTTATCGTTCTTGTATAGCTGATAAGCACCTTTCTTGGGGCAGACCAGACTTTCCAGACTAGACGGGTTTGATAAAGTCAGACCTTAATCAGGTCAGATCTTCCAGACTATTATAGATAATTCCAGTCCTGGGCCAGGCTACCGTTAGACCTGGGCTAGATCAAATTTTCCTGATTAGACTGTCTAAATAAATCCAGATCTGACACCAGACTAGCAGAACAGTTTTCCATCCGGGATCTTTTAATATCCACGGAAACTAACTTTTAATATCTAGAATCTAGATTGCTCTCTGCTATAGTGCAACATTAAAAATGTTAACTCTAAATATCTGAATGTTAACTGTGAACAATAATTATCCGCATTTGGATCACTAATCCGGATTAGATTTTCTGGCCATAATGAGACATTTTGACAAAAAGCCATTTGCTGCTATACATTTGGTGCCGGGTCTTGTTTATTGGACTGAATTTATTTAATGCTGCGATGAGTAAATGGAGAAAAATGCGATCAATTGCATATGTCCCGTTAACATGAAGCAAATGAAAATCCAATCACTCGTATAAATCACTTACTGCATGATCTCAATGAGTGTTCTGTGGGTGTTCAAAGTCTTTGATGTCAGTGTCATTCATGTGAAAGAAGACAAGATTAGCCTCAAGGTAAGTTAACAGTATTTTGCATAGGTAAGTACAGCGTACCATAAATGTTATGTATTAGTCTCATTTACGGATGTGCCCAATGTCACACGCTAATTAGTATTTTTATGGGTTTCCTTAATGCTGAGCTTTATGCAGCTGCTTAGTGTCTTCTTTGACAAAATATGCATATATTATACCTATGCGTGATAAAGAATGGAAAAGAAAGGTTAAACCTGTTACATAAGTAACTGTAAATAAAGGATAAAAAGAGTCAAGACCATTTATTCTGTCGTAGGAAGAAGGGCTGCGTCATGATGGAATTTTCGAAAGTTTCAATAAACCGGTTTTAAATTGCCTATGTATGTGGGTGTCCGTACGAATGCCTAACATGTAACTAGTGATCTTAGGCTTGCATTCTTGATTAAACGAATTTTGGTGTTAGTTGAACTATTTCGTAAAAAGGTATCTTTTGTCCAAAATTTAACTTTTTTTCAAAAAATCAACCGTTTTTTTTAGCATTCGTTCTTTTGGATAGAAAATTCATCTTTTTTGGCAGAAAAGTTTTTGGTTGAAATTTCATCTTTCTTAGTTAAAAATTTCACTATTTTCTAAAAGAAAAACTATTTTTGGGTTAAAGATTCAACTATTTGGTTGAGAATACTTTTGGTTGAAGTTCAATTTTTCTTGTTTTAAATTCTACCATTTGGATGAAAATTCATTTTTACAGGTTCAAAATCCCACTATTTGGTTTCGAGTTTGACCACATTCTTTAAAATTCGTCTCTTTTGTTTAAAAGTTCGACTATTCAGTTCATAATTCAACTGTTTACTCAAAAATGCAACATTTTTTGGTTAAATTTTAATTTTTTTTCGAAAATTCGATCATTTGATTTAAAATTCTTCTCTGTGGGTTGATTTTAATTACATTTTAGATTAAAGTTTAATCTTTTTTATTGAAAATTTGACAATTTATTTGCTGGGAGTGTGCGGTGGTCACTCAGGCGTGAACAAACAAAAGAATTTTTATCCGAAACATCTCTCTCTCGGGTTTGTGCCCCACCACCGCTAGCCCGAAAACCAGCAGTCTCCGAGTTTCACTGTGTTTGGATAAAAGTCTAAATTATTTCTTAAAAAATCATCTCTTTTGTTTGAAAGTTCGATTATTTGGTTGAAAATGCCACTGTTTTTAGTTGAATTTTAATCTTATTTTATTTATTTATTTATTTGGTTTAAAATGTATCCTTGTAGGTTAAAAATTCAACTATTTTATTAAAATTTTAACTATCTTGAAAAGTGAAAGTTTATCTTTCTTGATTTGAAGTTAATATTTTTTTTTTGGAATTCCAAGTTTTCTGGTTGCTTGAAACCTTAGTTATTTGTTGAAAAGTTGTCTTATTAGGTTGAAAATTGATTTCTTTTGGTAGAAAATTAATCTTTTTTGGTTGAAAATTCATCTATTATATTGAAAATGAAATATATTTTGAGTTAAAAGCTGGAATTAAGCTTATTTAATTTAGTGTATAGTGCGTGCCTATATGTATTATGTATATACATTTATTTGATTTAAAAAAATTTATTTCTATATTCCCATATTATATATAATTTTTCAAATACACATTACTCAAAGAGATAAAAAAATAATTATTTTTCAAGGTATTTTTGATTAGACCATGTAAAAAAATTATAAAAAATTTCAACGATTCTAAAATACTTCATCATCTAATTTAGCAACATTATGTAGTCTTAAAATACATATCTTTTATTTTAGTTTCTGATCCTGAAAGGATAAATGGAATAATCAGACGTTACTCATAACAAAAGATAAAATAAATATTTAATTTTAAAATAATTTTACGCAGAACTCTGAAAAACTTGAAGCCTTTCAGTTTAAAAAATTAAACTTCAACCATAAAACATGAATTTTTAACAAAAAAAAAAAAAAAAAATGAATTTTAAATACAATTTTCTATTTAAAAAACGGTTCATCAAACACATCAGTTCAATTTTCGTCAAAAAAAATATGAATTTTTACGAAAATAGTTGAATTGTCAACAAAAAAATTAATTTTTAACTAAATAGTAGAATCTTTGACCAAAATATCTGAATTCTAGGCCAAAAATATAATAGTAGACTTTTTACATTTTTAAACAAAACAGTGAAATTTTCGACCAAAAAGATAATTTTTTAAGAAAATAGTTAATTTTCTAAGAAAATAGTTGAATTTTCAAACAAAGTAGAATTTTCAATCGAAGTATATATGAATCCTGTACCAGAAATATAAATATCAAACTTTTCAATTAAAAATAATTAACTTTAAAACATGAAAGATGAATGTAGAACCAAAAAGATTAATTTTCTACCAAGACATGAATTTGTAATCCAAAAGGATGGATTTTTTATGCAAAAAGTCGAATGATCAAACTAAACAGTTGAAGTTTCTGCCCAAAAAAGATGACTCCTTAATAAAATAGTGGAATTTCAAATAAAACAATTCAATTTGCAATCAAATAGTAGACTTTCCAACCAAATGAGATAAATTTCGAAACAAACATATCATTTTAAACTTTAAAAAAAACTTTTGAGCGTAAAAGATGAATTTTCTATCCAAACACACGAATTCTCAACAAAGCGGTGAATTAAAAAGATATTACTTTTTAATAATATAGTTGGATTTTTGAACAAACATATAATAGTGGACTTTTCAAATAAAAATAATCATTTTTCAACCAACAAAGACGATTTTTCTGCCAAAAGGTGATTTTACTGTCGAAAGAGATCGATTTTCTATAGAAAAAAGGCGAATGTTCAACAAAACTGTTCAAGTTTCAATGACCGTGATAATGTTTATGAACCGTGAAATGACGGAAATTGTTTTCCTAGATTAAGGCGGTCACCCTGAATTAAAAAAAAAATTATAGGGATTTGTGTCTTCCTATTTTATATGAAAAAAAAAACAAGAAAATTGCTAATTGACATGTTCCAAAAGGTTAACGCGATGTAACACGCGACACAATAGTAGAACCTCGACACCTGCTATTTTAAGGAATCAAGTCGTTGAGAGCGTGGTCACGGAATAAAAATGCTAATGTCTGTAATAAGTACAGTGCTGTAGGTTAGTGAGAACAATGGCCGCTGTTTGTGAATTTAATTAAATGCTGAACGCGTAGACACGGTAAAAATATTTTCGGCAGTGTTACGTACTGTGAATAACAAATAAAGCGACAAAAGTCGCAGTGGAAGCATAAGACCGTCAGGGTCACAACATTGCAGGAATATAATGCACTTATTTATTATCAGTTCAATACATTCATTATGCTACTTGACAATGGTCATTCGTTCTTTGAACTGTCAGTTGGGTTTCGAATTCTAATTGACATTAAAGTTGTCGCAGCTCTATGTATATAGAAAGTACACATTTTATGGTAAGATAATTAATGGAATGAGAAATCTCTTTAGTAAAAATGCGAAAAATACATCATGGCATGAGAATGAAATTAATTCATTTATTGTCCTTTAGCAGTTGTTGAGTTTGCTATTTCTCGTTTATTTCTGAGACAATTGACAACTTGTGGAAAAAGAAAGATTGCAATTCATTGTTGTGTCGCATATATTGCATGTGAAAGAAATTATTTTTACCGGGAAAATTATTCTGCACTCAAGGTGGCCGAATGACTTCATTTTCAAAATTTTCTGACTTTCCTTTATTTTTACCTGCCTATTAGTATTCAAAGATGAGCATTTTATTCTTGTAACATTTTTAACATAGAATCTTTCATAAATGAAATCAAACAATTTCAGAAATTTTTAAAAATTCAAATTTTGTATTTATTTCAACCAAAAAAGATTATTTTTTTAACATAAAAGGTAAAATTTTAATTAAAAACGACCAATTTTATATTCAAACTTCAAATAGATGAATATTCAATAAAACAGTTTAATTGTCAACCAAATAATTAAATTTGTTATGAGACAGTGCCACTCAAAAAAATGTTTGTTTAAATTAAACAAATTCTTCCTTTAATATAGGGTCAAAGAAAGATTTTATTGACTTAAACAAATATTTGTTTGATTAAAATATTTGTATCAAACACATTCTATATTTGATATAGGTTCAAATAAATGTTTATTTGCTTCAAACAAACCTTTTTTTGCATGTAAATTAAAAAAAATGTGGATCTTTAAATAAATGGTTGAATTTTCATGTAAAAAAACATAAACTTCCAACCAAAACTGAAGAGTTAAATTTTCATTAAAGGAAAATAAATTTTTATCATTATATTAACATTTTCAGCCATAAAAGATTAAACTTTAACCAAAAATAGATGCATTCGCCACCATATAATTAAATTTGTTATATCGATGAATTTTCTGTAAAACAGTTGACTTTTCTACCAGAAAGTATGTATTTTCAAAAAAAGAAAACGTTCATTTTCAACTAAAGTGGCAGTTTTAACCATAAAAGTGGAAATCTCTAATCAAGAAGATTAGTTTTTTACCAAAAAGATAAATTTACAAACTTTCAATTTCTAACCAAAAATGGTACATGAACATTTTCATCAAAAAAATACATAGAAAAATAAGTTTTAAAAAGATAGTTAAATTTGTAACCAAAGATATAAAGCCTTAGACAAAACAATTTTATTTAACAAGGTCATAATCTTTTACCTGAATATTTGAATTGTCGATTAAACAAGATAAATTTTTTTCAAAAATGGTTCAACTTTCAACCAAAGAGACGAATTTTCAACTAAGATTATGAATCTTTATCACCAACAAAATGATTTTTGAACAAAGTGGTTTAACCTTTAATCAAGTAACTCAATTATTATTTTAAAAAAACATGAATTTTTAAAATCCAAATCCAAAGAAGATTCAGTTTCAGGGCAACAGTTGGATTTTTATTCAAAAAAGAGTAAATTTTTACTAAAACAGTTCAATTTTGAAACAAAAGTAAAGAATTTTTAACACAAATGTGAAATTTCAACGGAGAAAGTTTTCAGTTTTAGATTGACTACGAAAATATAGATTTTCAACAAAAAGTAAATTTTCTACCAAAGTAATTAAATTTTCAACATAAAAGATCAAATTTTTGCATTTCCAACCGAATAATAAGATTTTTGTAACTAAAAAGGTAAGTTTCAGGTGAAGGAAACTGAAGAAATAAATAGAAATTGAAATACATAGTCCGAAAATATGCACGTTTCCAAAAAGAATTCGATGAATAAAACCTTTTTGCTTGGGGGACTTTGGGCTAAACTAACCCGCTAAAAGATATAAAAAGTACAATTTATCCCCTTGCTCAGGAAATTTACGACCAAAGCAGTAAATTTGAAATGAGAAACTTTTTAGAAAACAGCGAAAATAGATCAATTTTAGATGAAGGATGAAATCTGTCAAAAAAGTTCTAATATCATGACAAATCGTCACAACGAAAAGAAGCAGGTATCCCGCATTTCTGCAGAAGTTTCAAACCAAAGGGGCAAATTTGAACTAAGAATAAATCTTATTAGAAAGATCGAAAGAAAGAAGGCAGGGATCACATTCTGCCCCCCCCAACCCTCCTGTTTTGCCCTAAATCCCCTATAATCCCTATATCTTTGAGAATTTCTTGGAAGCTGCTATTAATTTTTCTGGTAGCCGTTATTAAAAGAATTATGAGTAGCTTAAAAAATGCGATCCAAAGAAAAAACAAACACAAAATGTCGAAGGTTTGCAGAAAATTTATTATTATTTCTTTTATCATTATTAATATTAATGATTGATTCACTCTTGATATTGAGATACTTTTATTCTTGTAATGTTTAAATCATAAATACAATTTTATTTTATTTTCACAAACAAAAAGGACAGTTTAAAATTATCTTGATGAAGTAGAAACAAAATTTTTTTGTCTTTTAGTAATACCATTATTTTTATCCCGGGCGTAAAGATAAAAAAATGTTTACCATCCCGAAATTCCCTTTATACATAAATGACTGGTTAATATATTGAAAATTATGGAATAGAATGATTTGATCAATCAAAGTGACTGATTTAATTAGTGGGTTACTTATTTAATTAGTGAAATTCACAGGTTATATATGCTTAATAATAACTGATGTAATTAGTGAAAGTTACTGATTACGTGATTCAAAATGACTGTTTTGTTAAATGCCCTTTAGAGTTAAGATAATTCAAAATTACTCATGCATGGTGAACAGTGTTAGTAGACTTGCTATATGAACTCCTTAATCAAGGGCAGTATAACGAGGCTAGAATCGAGTGAGAAATACTGAGAAATAATAATAATAATACTAGTTCGGTCAGTGGAGTTATGATACATCCTTCTGGTTCAATTTAAATGTTTTTTCTTTAAAATTAAAACCTTTTTGGTTGGTATATGAAATACTCCGTTTTAGTTGAAAATTCATCTCATTGGTTAAAATTAAACTTTTTTGTTGAAAATTCATTTTTTCCAAATTAATTTTGTTAATAAAAAAATTAAACCATTCCATTTTTGTTAAAAAATTATTTAAAAAATCATTTACTGGATTTTAAATCTAAAATTAAAATCTTTTTTATCTGAAATGTCAACTATTAAATTTTTCATTGATAACTCACCTTTTATGGTTAAAAATTCCATTAAGTTTTTTCAATTGAAAATTTAATGTATTTTGTTCAAAATTTTTCTTTTTTGACAGAGAATTAAACTGCTTTGTGGAAAATTCATTTTCTTTTGGTTTTAAATTTTCAAATACTTGGTCGACAGTTGAACTGCTTTGTTGAAAACTCATTCTGCTGGTTAAAGATTTATTATTTTAGTTTAAAATTCATCTGTATGGCTTTAAAAGTCTTTTATTTTGTTGAAAATGCTTCTTGGTTGGAATTTTATGCTTTTTGGACAAAAATGTAACTTTTGTTCAAAATTGGATTCATTTTTTTCGTTATAAGTTTGTATAAATTAAATTAAATAGTTTAATTATAAACTCATTTTTTGTATGAAATTTCATTTAATTCCTTGGAAGTTCAACTACTTAATTAAAAACATTGCTTTTCTTTAAAAGATTCACTTCTTTGGTTGAAAATTGAACTATTTCGTTAAAAATTCCTTTTTTCATGCTAAATATTAATTTTGTTACTTTAAATTTTAACTACTCCCAATTGACTTTAGATCAGTAACTTTTGACTGATTTAAATATAGACTGTACACTCGGAAAAAATTCTTGGTTTCAAATAAAATGTCTGAATCAATGAAAAATATTAATTATTGCCTCTCAGTCAAATGACAAGTTTATTTGACCAAAAGAATTTTCTGTTGATGAAGAGAAATTTTGTTTTGATTCAAAGAAATATACATATTTTTGTTCAAATGAAAGCTTTTCTTTAATTTAAAGTGATTTTCTTCATTTTTAAGTTATTTTCCGTTAATATGGCGAATGTTTTCTATTTAAATTTATAGTAAAAATCGGCTACGATGGATGATTTAAATCCTGTTTTATGGATTAAAAGTCATGTGATTAAAATTCAAGAGACTGTATAACGGAGAAAAAATCGTTGGACGTCTCGAGAATCAAGGTTGAGCAAACGATCGACCAACTCATCACGTTAACGATGTAGGTTAGGTTCTCAACGAGGATCGCAAAAATCGACATTCTACGCGAACCCGTCTCTCTCGTAAAAAACGCAAAACCGGTTTGCCTCGTAAATGGCACACGATGGAGCGAGAAAAAGACTGCAAACTTCGGTCATTCAATTTTTATCTACTCTTTACATATTATATGAGTACAGAATGGTAGTTTCAGTATTTCAAGCAATATATAAAAAATTATACGGCCTTTTTTTTCAATATTGCTATGAATGGCAATTATAGTGTGATTGATGAACCAGGCGTGAATGTACTATAAGCCAACGAGTTTTAATGTATTTATTTTTGTTAAATGTTACTCTTAACTTTATTATCATGATAAATTTGATTTCTAACAAAGAAAATTAATTTCCTTCCGAAAAAAAGGATTTTCAACAAAATTAAAGAATTTTTAACCAAAAAGTGTAATTTTCATCTAAAAAAGCTTAATTTTCAACCAAAATAAAAAAATCAACAAATTAATTATTTATACAAAAAAAATAGATGTATTTCCAACTAAAATGGTGCATCATTAAGTAACAAAATTAGAGTTTAAGAAAGCCGTTCAATTGTCAACAAAGTAGTTGATTTTTAAAACAAACCAAAAAAAAGTTAATTTTCTACCAAAAACATAAATTTTCAAAAAATGTATAAATTTTCAACCATGAGGTTGAATTTTTATTTTAAAAAGCTTTATTTTCAACCAAAACAATAAATATTTCAAAAAAATACTTAACATTTCAACAATAAAAAAATTAATTTTGAACTATAAAGATGAATCATTAACGAACAGAATGAATTTTTAACAAATCCGTTCAACTTTGAATTAATTAGTTTGATTTAAGAAAAATAAATTTTCATTTAAGAAAATTTAATTTGTACCAAAAAAGACTTAATTGAATTTTCAAGCAAACAGTGAACAACAACAGTGAAAATAAAAATAATTTTTAACAACATTAACTTAAAGAAAGTAGTTCCAGTTTCAACCAAGTAGTTTATTTTTTCGAACAAAAAAAAAATGATTTTTACGCTAAGGAAATTAATTCTCTGCCAAAAACTGCAAATTTTGAACGAAACACATGAATTCTCAACAGAAGATGTAATAGTTAATGTTTCAAGTAAAAAGAAGATTTATTTTCTACCAAAATAAGGGACTATGATACAATCAGTAACAGCCGATGACCGAGTAAGTAATTTTGAATGATCTAATTTTGAGTAAACGAATCAGTAAATTTCACTAATTAAAGCATTCCTTTTGATTGGTCTAATCTGTAAATTTAAAAGTATGTTAATCATTTATTTATGGTGAATTTTATTGAGCAATATTCACTGATTTATATGTGAAAATTACTATTTTGTCAGCAGAACTTATTAATTTTTTTGTCGGAGCACCATCATTAATTTATTCAGTCAAATTTTAACTGACTTTAATTTAGAGTGTATCCATTGAATTCTTCGAAATGTTTGTACCAATAATTATTATATAGCAGGTAGACCAATTAAAAAATGTCCTACAACACTGTTTTATGTGTGATAAAACTAGTTGTGAGCCGCGGGAATGCTTTCAGAAAAACCTGGCGTGTAATTTCAGTAAAGACGGTAAAATACGATGTAAAATATGTGTGGTTTGTGCAGCTATAAATATACTATTCTGAGAAGCTTATTTTCGATGACGTCTGATAAAGTTGAAAGGATTAAATAAATTCGACATAGTAATTGCTATAAATGATATGAATATAAAGACTAAATTAATAAAAATAATAATAACAAAATAAATTGGATATTTGTAAAAGTAATGAAAAATATAATATATTAATATTCATGAAACAATTTTTAAAATAATGACTGAAGTTTTCTATTTATTTGTGTTTTATCCAAGGACTAAAATAATGTTAAAGTTGAACACTCATT
Organism: Druon quercuslanigerum; assembly: GCA_010014905.2. Lineage (NCBI taxonomy): Eukaryota > Metazoa > Arthropoda > Insecta > Hymenoptera > Cynipidae > Druon > Druon quercuslanigerum. The sequence continues at coordinate 13,796 of JAAAKG020112822.1, forward strand.
TTTTTGCAGTGACACGTGTAGATCTTAAAATAAGCTAACTTTAAGTAAAAATAGTATGATATAAATATATTTTCTCTAACTTTTTCTATAATAAAAAGTTTTCGAAAATGAAATTTATCATTCTTAGTTTAAAATGAACTTTTCTATTCAACAGTCAACTGCGTCTTCTAAAAAATTCGTCTTTTTGTTTTGAAAATTCAACTGTTTTGTTTTTAAAATTCAACTGTTTTTTTTTCATTCGTCTCGTTTGATTGAAAGTTTAACTCTTTGGCTGTAAATGTACATGTTTGGTTGGAATTTGTTTTTAATTCAAACTATTTTGGTAAACAGTTAACTTTTATGGTTAAAAATGATCTTTTTTGTTAATAATTTAACTTTCAGCTTGATAATAATTCAAATGTTTCCTACAAAATTCGTCTTGTTGGCTTAAAAATGCAACTATTCAAAATTCAACTGTTTTTGTTCAAAATTCGTCTCTTTTGTCTGGAAGATCAATTATTTGCTTGATAATGTAACTGCTTGGTTGACATTTTTGATTTGTCTTAAATTTAACCATTTGGTTGAAAATTAATTTTTCTTGGTTGAAAATGTATTTTTTGATTATTTAAACAAATTATATTTAAAAAATTTGTTTAAATACTCTTGTTCCGGAGCAACCAGTAGCAAATTTTGTTTCTGCGGACAATTTATATAAAACCCCTGAAATTAGACCATTTTTTATCCACGCAATTATTATATACAGGTATACACAATATAAATATTAATTGGATACCAATTTCATTCATGAAAAAAATGGTAAAACACATTTTATGAGTTTATGTATTTTTTTAAGCTGAATAGAATTGCATTATTTATTTTCCGCATCTCGCAGTTTTAGACATATTGTTTGAGCAATTAAAAAAAATTCTTGAAAATCATCTATTAGCTTTTGCACTATTAATTTTCCAAGTAGTTCATGGCAAAATAATTATTTTCACGGTTTTGAAAATTTTCACTTTTTTTTTCGTGTGACTTTCATGGTTATGACAGTTTTTTGACAGACAATTTTTGAAAATATTTTTCTCGAAAAACATGCACTTTTGCTAACTTTTATTTATAGATCTATAGAACTCTATTAACTCTCGAATTTCCTTTCAAATTTTTTTGTCTAAAAAATAATTCGAATTTTGAGAAGGTTTTTTGGCTCTCCTGAAAAATGTTTTCATTGGCACTTATCCCTCGCTTATACCTGATTCAACCATGACACAATTCAATTCATTTTTCTTGATTGAAAATTATATTTTTTGTTAAAAATTCATCTCGGTTTGATGGTAAACCGTTGTGTAAGACATCTGTTTAACTTGAAACCCCAACAATTATGTTAAAAATTCGTATTTAAAGTATAGCTTTACGAGAGCGAGACGATACGAAATTTTCGTCAACTCTGGATCTCGATCTTGTGAGAAGTTGAAAATTAGACTCTCGTCTCGACCTCGCAGCAAGAAACTCTCGTCTCGAATCGAGACTCTGGAAGATCTCTATTTTTTCCTCGATTTTCTCAGTGTGTTATAAACATTATTGTATCGATTCTCTGAATAATTATACTTTGAAAAATT
>JAAAKG020112833.1:0-15389 GCA_010014905.2 Druon quercuslanigerum
CTGTTTATTATGTAAGTGGTATGGAATGGAAGTCATGTAAACCCTTAGGGGACACATTATGAATAAAGAAGAAGAAGGGTAAATACACTAAGCAACTCATCCAACATGAAAAGGAATTATAAAAAATATCAAAAATTTGAAAATAATTCAGACAATTAATTCCAAATGCAAGAGGATTTAGAAAAGAAGTGAAGAGAATTAGAAAAACAAAAACTAAATTAAAAAAGTATTAGATAAGTAACCCTAAATTCAAAAGGAATGCAAAAAATAATAAAAATTAAAGAACAATTCAAAAAAATATTCAAAAATTGAAAAGTAATTGAAAAATGATAAAAAATTCAAGAGGAACTTGAAGAAGAAAAATAAGATCAATAAATCAAAATTGAAATATGATCAGCAATTCAAAATATATTAGACAAACAATCCAAAATTTATCATTAACTAGATCAAAACACAAGGGAAAAATAATAAAAATTCAAGAGGAGTTAAAGAAATAATTCTAAATTCAAAAAGAATTAAATACATAATCCCAAATTTAAAAGAAATTAACAAAGTGATCAAAACATCAAAAGGAATTAGAAAAATAATCCCAAATTGAAAAGAAATTTTTAAAAATAATGCAAAGTTCAAAAGAAATTTAAAAAATAATATAAAATTTAACAGAAATTAAAAAAATAATTCAGGAGGAATTGGATAAATAATTAAAAAATCCAAGAGGAATTTGAAGGAAAAAAACAAGATGAATTAACCAAATAATCAAAGATTCAGAAAGAATTTTGACATTGGATAACAATTCCAGAGAATAATAATCAAAAATTATGAAGAATTGGAAAAATAATTAAAAAATCAAGAGAAAATGGAAAAAACATGATAAATGTTATAATACATAAATAAATAATAATAAATATATATGATATAAATAATATACAATTAATAATAATTAAATAATAATAAAAACATGATAAATAAATAAACAAATAATCCAATATTCAGAAAGAATTAAACAAATAATTCTAAACTCGATATCAATTCGAAAAAAAAAATCCAGATGAAATAGAAAAATATTTCGAAAGTCAAAAGGTAAAAAAAAAGTCAAGAAGAACATGGAAAATAATAGAAATTTAAGGAAAATTAAAAATTAATTTTAAAAAAATAGAATAAGTAAATACAAATTTAACAGGAATTAAAAAAAAAAAATCAAAAATTCAAGAGGAGCTAGAAAAAAAGTCCAGAGGAATCGAAAATTTAAGATGAATTAGATAAAAATTCCAGAGAAATTAGAAAAATAATCCAAAATTCAAGAGATGAAAAAAGTTATGAATAATGTGAAATTTTTGTCTAAATTAAGGCGAATTAATAATTAATTCCAAATTTAAAAGGAATTAGACAACTTGGTTATTCCAAATTCAGGAGTAATTACAAAATGAATCAAAAACTCAGAAAGAACTAAAATAGTCAGCCAAAATGAAAAGGAATTATCAAAAATATCAAAAGTTTAAAAATAATTCAGACAAATAATCCCAAACGCAAGAGGATTTAGAAAAAATAGTCCAGAGAATTTAAAAAAACTCAAAATAAATTCAAAAAGAATTAGATAAATAATCCCAAATTTAAAAGGAATTAGACAAATAACTCAAAATTTAAAACGAACTAGGAAAATAATCAGAAATTCAATATTAGTTTTTTTTAAATAATTAATTTTAAAAGACATTACAAAAATAATCTAAAATTCAAGGACAATTAGAAAAATAATCAACAATTCAAGAGGAACTAGAAAAAAATAAAAATAAATTCGACAAACAAAAAATTAAAGAGGAATTATAACAATAATACAAAATTCAAGGAGAATTAGAAATAAATCCAAAATTTCAAAATAATAAACAAATAATCCAGAATGAAAAGGAATTAGAAAAAATATCCCAAGATCAAGAAAAAATAACCAAACAATCCAAAATTTAAAAATAATTAAGACAAATAATCCAAAATTCAAGAGATATAAAAAAGTTCAAAATAAATTAAAAAATATGTTTAAAAATCAAGGAGAATTAATAATTAATAAAAAATTTAGGAGGAATTACAAAAATAATTCAAAACTCAGAAAGAACTAAGCAACTTATAAAAAATGAAAAGGAATTATCAAAAATATCAAACATTTAAAAATAATTTAGACAATTAATCCCAAATGCAAGAAGATTTAGAAAATAGAGTCAAGAGAATTAGAAAAATACAAAAAAATTAAAAAAGAATTAGACAAATAATTCCAAATTCAAAAGGAATTAAACAAACAATTCAAAATTTAAAAAGAATTAGGAAAATAAGCAGAAATTTAAGATGAATTTTGTTTAAATCAAAAATTTAGGAGGAATTAGAAAAATAATCTAAGATTCAAGGGCAATGGGAAAAATAATCAACAATTCAAGAGGAATTAAAACAATAATATACAATTCAAGGAGAATTAGAAATAAATCAAATTTTTTAAATAATTAAACTGTATATAATTATTAATATTATATATATAATAATTAAAATGGTATTCCAAATTCAGAAGTATTTAGAAAAAAACGTTTAAAATTTAAGAGGAATTAGAAAAATAGTCCAAAACTCAGAAAGAACTAAGAAACTCATCCAAAATTAAAATTAATTATAAAAAATATCGAAAATTTAAAAATAATTCAGACAAATATTCCCAAATTTTAAAGGAATTAAAAAAAAAGTCAAGAGAATTGTAAAAACACAACAAATTTCTAAAGAATTAAACAAATGATCCCAAATTCTAAATGCAGTACACAAATAATTCAAAATTTAAGAAGAATTAGGAACATAATCAAAAATTCAATATGAATTTTTTTGAAATCATTAATTTAAGAGGAATTAGAAAAATAATCCAAAATTCAAGAGGATATAGAGAAAAATTCCAGATAATGTAGAACTATAATTAAAAATTCAAGAAAAATTAAACAAGTAATCCAATTTCAACAGGAAATTGAAGAAATTGGTGTTAAATAATAAATATAGTTCACACAAAGTTTGTAATAATGATAACAGTTTAAAACATGATTAAAATATACCTCGTCGGTTGCCATTTTTGAGAGAGGATCCAATTCTTCCCGTGCAAAAATAGTGAGAGGATCGGTTCCATCGAGATTGGAATGACTTAGTAGTGGATCTGTAAAATTTTTTCCACCAGATGCCGAACTTTGTGTTGGTGTCGGTGTCCTTGTTGAAGAACCAGTGCTTGTACTTTTTAAGGTTCCTCGGCGAACACAACTCCGACCATCGATCATCTAACACAATTTTTTCATTTTTGTTATTTTTTAAATTAAAATTTCTTTCATACAAAAAAAAAATTATTTTAAATGATTTTTATTTTTTTTTCACGAAAAAAATGTAATTCAAAAATATATATATTCTTTAATTACCGAAACCGTTAATGGTTTGAGTGGATGGTCTATTACTTCCTCCATCCGAGGACATTTTGGAGGTCCATATTCATAGGGTCTTGATATCCTGCAAATTTATTTCATGCAAAAAATTATATTTTAAAGTAAGAATAAATAAAAAAATAAAAATATTCGCAACTAGCAAAAATAGCACAGTTGTTACAATAATCGAAAACTAAAATATTAAAACAGTTAACATAAAATTTTAATTTTTTAACAGTTCATTTTATAGACTTACAAATAAAAACTATTCAATTCTGAAGACGTACAAATTAAAAATTTTAAGCAGTTAAAATTGATAACTCTTCAGTTTTAAAAATGGTTAAAATAACTTTCTTAAATTATGATGATTTTGAAAGTCAAATGTACAAATTTTAAACTCTATATCTTACAAATTGAAGAGATTGTTTTCTATAAATTATAAAAATTATAGTTTCCTTTATTTGTAAAACTTAAAAATTGAATAATTTAGAATTGTAAATTTTCAAAATTAAAATCTCTTGAATTCTAAAGATTTATTTCTAAAGAATCCCCATTAAAAGTTCTACAATTTAATACAGTTAAAATTAGGCATTCTTAAATTTTGAAGATGAAATTTCGAGTTTTCAATTCTACTTCTTCCAATTTGAAAAAATTTCGAATGCAAGTTAACAAAATAAAAGTTTGTTTATCGTAAAACTTGAAAATTGCATAATTTGGAATTGTATTCTTCCAAGAGTAAAGTCTTCAATTTTTAGGATGTATGAGCACAAATTTATAAATTTGGATGATTTTGAACATCAAAGGTGAAATTTTCAATTCAAATTTTCCAAATAAAAGAAATTGCGTAAGAAATAAGTAGATCATTACAATTTCAGGATTTTTATTTATAATTTTCAAGATTGCAAAATCTTCAATTTAAAAAGATTTACAATTCAAATTTTACATTTTTGAAGAGTCACAATTAAAACCTTTTCAATCTTAAGGATGTATAAATAAAAATTCTTAAATTTAAATGATTCTGGAAATGAAAAGATAAAAGCTTTCAATTTTTAGTCTTCTATATGAAACAAATTTTAAAAGATTTCCAAATCACAATTCTAAAATTGTAAATAAATAAAATTGAAAATTTAATTTTTTAAATTAAATTCTGAAATTTGGTTGATTTTAAGTAAAAACTACAGGTTTTCTATTTGCAATCTTCAAAATAACAGAAATTTCGAAAGTAAAGCGAAAAAATTACAAAATTTTTCGGTAAAAATATACAGAATTTCAAATTATGAAATTTTCAAAAATCTTGTTTTAGAGGCTTTTAATTTGGAAAATTTTGCTTGGAAGAGTTGAGCTTTGAAGATTTACAATGGAAAATTCTTCAACTTTAACGATTTAAAATTGAAATCTCTTTAAGTTTAAAGATTTATGTATAAATATAGATTATTAAATTTGAATGCTTTTGAAAAACAAAAATTAAGTTTTCAAATATAAATCTTGCAAATTACGGGGTTTTTATTTATAAAGCACCAAAATTACACAATTTTTATTTGTAAAACTTAGAATTTTCCTAAGTCTTAGTTGTAAATTTTCAAAATCAAAAACTTAAGTTTTAAAGGTTTACAATTTATTATTCTAAATTTTTGAAGATTCACGCTGGAAGACTCTTAAATTTTAAAAGTGTTACAATTGAAAATTCTTGAAGTGTAAATTTTCAAAATCAAAAACTTAAATTTTAAAGGTTTACAATTTATTATTCTAAATTTTTGAAGATTCACGCTGGAAGATTCTTAAATTTTAAAAGTGTTACAATTGAAAATTCTTGAATTATAAATATAGAAATGTAAATTATTAAATTATCAAGATATTTATTTTAAAAGTTTGTAATTAGGAACATTTTTTTTGGATTAGTTCAAATTGATGATTTAAAATTTTAAATCCTTCAATTTGAACTTAAATTTTAAAACTTCTAAACACAAGAAATTTCGGAATTAAATGATCAAACTTACAGAATTTTTAATGGCAAACTTTTAAGATTAGGAAATCATTATTTTTAAAATTTATAATTTACAATTCTACAAATTCAAAGATGCATAAATAAAAATTCTTAAATTTAAATTTTATTATTCTTAAAATTATTAAAATTAAAATTGTTACAATATTTTATTTTAAATCATCAAATTATCAATTTTTAAATGATCAAAATTACAGGATTTTTAACTGCAAATTTTCAAGACTAAAAAATCTTCAAATGAAAAATGTTTGCGATGCAAAGTTATACATTTTTGAAGTATTACGATTGAAAAATGTACAATTAAAAATATTTATGAATAAAAATTCGTAAACTCAGATGATTTTGAACATTTAAACCAAAGTTTTCAATTTTTAACTGCAAATTTTCAAGACTACAAAATCTTTGAATAAAAAATGTTTGCGATGCAAAGTTATACATTTTTGAAGTATTACGATTGAAAAATGTACAATTAAAAATATTTATGAATAAAAATTCGTAAACTCAGATGATTTTGAACATTTAAACCAAAGTTTTCAATTTTTAACTGCAAATTTTCAAGACTACAAAATCTTTGAATAAAAAATGTTTGTGATGCAAAGTTATACATTTTTGAAGTATTACGATTGAAAAATCTTCAATTTAAAATATTTATGAATAAAAATTCGTAAAGTTAGATAATTTTGAACATTTAAATTAAAGCTTTCCATTTATAATCTTCCAAATAACAGAAATTAAATCATGTATATTGCAGAATCTTCAATCGTAAACTTTCAAGATAAAACAATATTCAATTTGAAAGATTTACAAAATAAAAGTTCTACAATTTTGAAGATTTACAATTGAAAACGCTTCAATTCTACGGATTTGCAATTAAAAATTTTACAACTTTGAAAATTTATAAATAAATATTCGATAATTGTGATGATTTTGAAAATCTATTTGAACGTTTTTAAATTTAAAGTACTTCAATTTGAGCCATTTGCTAATATTTAAAAAATTTCCATTTAAAGTATCTATAAATAAAAATTTTTAAATTTTGAAGATTCATAAATAAAAAATCGTTAATTGTGGTGGTTTTGAAAATCAGTTAAAACGATTTTCAATTTCAAATTCTTTAATCAAAATCATTTGCAACTTTAGGTATATAAAATAAAGGTTCTTAAATTTTTATTTTTATTTAAATTATCATTGTTGAATTATTTTATTTTAAATCATCATATCGTCAATTTTTTAATGATCGAATTTGCAAGATTTTTAATCAAACATTTTTAAGATTAAAAAATCTTTAATTTAAACAGATTTACCATTGAAATTTATCAATTTTTACGTATTATAATGGAAAAATCTCCAATTTTAAATATTTATAAATAAAATTTCTGCAATTTTGAACATTTATAAATAAAAATTCGTTAATTGTGATATTGAAAATCAATTTAAATGATTTTAAATTGAAATTTCTTCAATTTTGTATATTTGCAATTAAAGACTCTTCAATATTTAATATGTATAATAAAAAATGAAATGATTTAAAATGTTTTTCTTTCTTTGAATAATGCAATTTTGAATACTTAAAACTGAAATTTATTCAATTGTAAAAATTGTAAAAATGACAGCCTTGATTTATTTTTGGAAAAGCTTATCCTTTTGTATACATGTAACACATGTTTCTGAAAATATAGAAAAAGGACCTTTTATGGAACTTTCAAGTTACTTAAATTTGCTCGAAAATCATAAAAATAATTTGAAAAAAACATAATAAGGAAAATTTGTTGAGAAATCATAAATAACTTACCACTCGATTTCCGTCATTTTAAAATTACTTCAACACACACAAATTATTTTTAGATCCCTAATTATCGAACATTTCCCTGATACTGGTTTAATTTACAAAAAATATGCTAAAAAGATTTTTTTACATGTACCAAAACACTGATCCGGCGGACGAGTTTTAGAGGTTATGACACTCGCGAATATTTCACTTTTTTCGACAGCGGATAACAGTTCACTCATTTAATAAAAAAGAAAAAAATAATATTTAATTAAAAAGATTCTTATTGTATTTAATTATTTGACTCTAGGAGGATGTACGCGACTCTCTAAGTATTATTAAAAAAAACTCCGAAAACGACGTAAATGTCAAACCCGGACCTAACCTAAACTGATTTTGTAGCTCCCCAACCGCACTGCGCATGTGTCACACCAGCTTATTTAAAAATATTTAATATGCAAATCAATTTTGTACAATATATAATTATTATAGACTACAAAAATATCATGAATTATTTAAAAATTGCATTCGTGAAATAAGGTATTCCTTCCTTTAAATGTACAAGCAATTATTTATTTATTATTATTAAAATCAAGTAATTAATTTACCATCACTCTAAGAGACTATTCTTTAACTATAAATTAATTTAATCAATTTTACAGTGATGATTTGTTATATAAAATCGATTTACACATTCACTAATTTAAAAGAAGCGCGCCGGTGTGACGCACGCGCAGTAGAGTTCAGGAGCTATTTCAGGTTTCAGGTTAAGTGGGAAAAATCCAAGATGCCTGCACACCGAGGGCCAAAGAATAATACATTTGCATGGGACCAAACTTTTTTTTAATAACTTGAAAAAAATGGATTTTTCAACTAAAGAGGAAAAATTTTGGAATAAAAAAATAAAGAGATTTCAAATCAAATTTTAAATGTTTAACTATAGAAATGAATTTTCAACTAAAAAAAAATTTTAAACCTAACCAATTAAATTTTTCATAAAATAGTTCCATTTTCAACGAAAGAACTTAATTTTAAACTAAAAAGATAAATTTCAAACAAAAAATGGAAGTTAAATTTTCTTTAAAAGAAAATAATTTTTAACTAAACAAATTGAATCTTCAACAAAATAGTTCAATTTTCAACCATAGGAATGAATTTACAAAAAAAATAATAATATTCTATAAATAAGACCCATTTTTAAAAAACTATAATAATATTTAACCACATAGGTGAATTTTTAACTGAAAAAGATTCATTTTTAATTAAAAACGGAATAGTTAAACGTTCAGTATACAAATAAATAAAAAAAATCAGCCAAATTTTTAAATGTTCAACGAAAAATGGTATGGTTAAGGAATTATTTGTTAAAATTGTTTAATAAAATTGGTACATTTTTTAACATTTTCAAACAAGAAAATATTATTCTACCAAAAAGATGAGTTTTTAACCAATTACATACATTTTCAACAATACAATTAAATTCTCAATTAAAAATATAAGTTTTTAAGCAAGAAATTAAATAGTTTTATTAACAGAATTGGAATACTTAAATTTTCATTTATTTAATTTTCAAAAACAAAGCAAAAACGAAGGTTTAACAAAACATTTGTATTTTCAACAAAGAAATTAATGTTTCACCAAAAGAGATGAATTCGCAAACAAGAATAATAATTTTTGGTCAAAAAGACGAAATTTCAACTAAAAAAAATTATTTTTCTGCAAAAAATCGAATTTTCAACAAGATAAAGAAGATAAATTAAAATATAAAAAATAGTTAAATATTTAGTGTAAGAGAATTAATTTTCAAACAAAAGAAAAATGTACATTCCAACATAATTGGTAAATTTTCAACCGCTTTCCAACGAGAAGTATATTTTGCAAAAAAGACAAATTTTCAACCATGAAAGATATATTTTTATTACAAAAAAAAATCAACAAAATAGCTAACTTTTTAAACAGAGAAATTGACTTTTAACCAAAATAGTTGAAAATTCAAAGAAAGAAATGATTTTTTAATTAAAAATATGAGTTTTAAACCAAAAATATTAACATTCAACGAAAAATAAATTAATTTTCACCAAAATAGTTCAATTTTCAACCAAAGAGATGAATCTTCAGAGCGCTATCTAGCGACTGCTAAACCCTACTATTGCTTTTTCCTCAACGTGTAGACATCTTGCCAGCTGACGTCACCTCATAAAATACTTTTGAGAATTTTTATCTTTTTATTTCAATTTTTATTCCAGTTTTTAATTTTAAATCTTCAAAATAAAAGAAATTTCTAAAGTAAGTCATCAAGAGTTCAGTATTTTTGATTGCTAATTTTAAAGATTAAAAAATCTTTAGTTTAAATCATTTATAATTTACATTTGCCTATAATTCTGAAGCATTATAATTGAAATTTATTTAATTTTAAATATTTACAATTGCAAATTCTTCAGTTTTAACCATTTGCAATTTTACAAAAGCATTAATAAAAGTTCTTATATTTTAAATTGATTTCCATTGTTAAATTATTTGATTTAAAAGTATACAATCGTCCATTTGTAAACAATCATACTCACAGGAATTTTAATTCTAAAATAAAAAAATCTTCCATTCACAATGATTTGCGATTCAAAATTATACCCTCGGCGTGCAGACATCTTGCCAGAAGACGTTACAAGAAATGACTAATTCAATAACCCGCATGCGCACTTCTTTAAACAGTTGAATCACGAAAAAAAAGCTCAAAAAACTCTCGCGTCCTGCCAGAAAGTAAAAACAAGTAAAAACAAAAGTTTCTCAATTTTTCGGCACCTCAAAAAATCAGCAACGTAGTTTTAATTCGAAAAAAGAAAAATTCAAGAAAACCCCTTATCCCGCAAGAACATGTCGGCCCGCGAAAATTTAAATATGTTCCTGCGGAAGTAAGTGGCGCACAGTTGTCATTTTCTGTGGATTAAATTTATCATTTCCGCCAGTCTTTGCTCTGTGTGCGAGAAAACTTTAGAACGATGACCTGCGTACGGAGATTTAACGGAGTGTGATGAAATAGTGGCTGTTCGTGTTTCTTGACAGATTCAAGCGTGATTATCGTTCTCTTTAGTTTCCAAAAAAAGACCAACTCAGGATTTTTTCACTCCCGACGAAACACTTGCATGTAAATAATCAAAATGTTCTCACTCCAGTCTCACAATCAGGTAAGAGACATTTGATTATTATTTTGTGTAAACGTTTTCCCTACGAAAGATATTCGCTTATCGCTGAATAACGTATTTAAAAAAAGGCTTTTTAACCTTGAAATTATTGTTTCGAGATTCTTCGAGTTTATAAACTTAACCTTAATGTTTGCGAGGAAGGGATTTTCATTCTTGTTTTTGCAACTTTGGAAAGTCTGCATTTTTGGAGTATCAATGTTATCTTTTTGAAAATGATTTTTCTTTGATTAAAAAGTAGTTTTTCGTCGACTCGATATTTAAATTGGGGTGATTTGTCCATGACAGCAGTGTTACGAGTTGCCAAAATCTTTCGAGATATCCTTGAGGGAAATTGTGCAACTTGTAAGAAATTTCGTAGATACAGATTGAAGAGGTTTCAAAATTGTGTTTTGCAATTTTTACGTGACAAAATTGATGAGGTCAATTTCGCAAAATAGTTTTATTGTAAAAGTTACTTGACGGGTAAAAACATTGTTAATAAATTTAATGTATTCTCCGGGTTTTAAAAACCTAACCTTACTTTTGAAACTTTAAATTTGACGTTTTTCAGTCGCTAAACCAAACGGTTTCATGATTACAGGGTGGCGACTTGAAAGAAAATTTAATTTAAAAACCGGGAATTTAATTCTGATGTTAGTAAAATTCAAGTTTTCATTATTTTAATGATTTTGGTCAATTTAGAAAAGTTTTTTTCTACTTTATCTACAGTCGCAGGATATATGGGTGTGTTTATTACTTTATTATTTTACGGTTTGATTTATTATTTCACGGTTTATGGATATTAAATTTTCCCAGGGTGGCCGCTGGACTGGGAAACCGGGAAATAATAGTGAATCTATTTTTTTTAACTGGGAATTTGGAAAATTTACAAAAAAGATTTGTCCATCTTTGATTTCAACCGTTTTTCAAATAATTAGTTAAATTTTTAACTTTTTCGATTATGATAACATTCAGTATAGAACGCTAATTTCTAAAATCTTCCACTTTAAAAATTTTCCATTCTAGATTTTAATGTTTATACGTAAATTTTAATTTAAGGAGATGAACTGCGAATATTAATTAATTAATGATTTGTAAAATTAAACTCTATTTTCAGAATTAAAATAGTGAAAAAAGTGAATAATAATTGTTTTTTTTTACAAAATGTTTTAATTTTTTACCAAATAGTTGAATTTTCTACAAACCGGTTGAATTTTCAGGAAAATAGTTACATTTCAGTTGCGAAAATTTATTATTTACTATAAAAGACTGGGTTTTAACAAAATACATTAATTTTTAACCAAATCATTCAGTTTTTGATCAAATAGTTAATTTTTTTACTAAATTGTAGAATTTTCAACCAAAAGTCATTAATTTTTAACCAAACAATTTTATTTTTGTCGAAAACGGATGTTTTTTTCGATAAAATAGATTAATTTTCTTCTAAAAAAGATCAATTTTCAACAAATTACATTATTTTCTACAAAATAGTTCGTTTTTCCACATATAAATGATACATTTCTAAACAAAAAATGGAATAGTTAAATTTTAAGATTGCTCTAATTAAAACTCTGTGATTTACAATTACAAAAATTATTTTTAACCACAATATACGGATGTTTAACAAAATATATCAATTTTTGAACAAATCGTTAAGTTTTCAACCAAGCAGTTCAATTTTATAATAAATTGGGGCATTTTCAACAAAAAAGTTAATGTTTAACCGTAACAGCTTAATTTTGAATAAGTCAGTTGCATTTTTATCAAAAATAGGTGGATTTTATACAAACAAAAATATGATTTTTCAACCTAAAAGAAAGTGCTTAATCTAGAAACCAAAATAAATAAATTAAATTGTTGAATTTTCAATAAAATAGACGAATTTCCTACAAGCAGTTCAATTTTTAATCAAAAAGTTGTATTTCGGTTTAATAATGTTGAATTTTTAATCAAGAAAATTAATTTTCTACCAAAAAAGACGAATTTTCAACCAAGGAGTTGCATTATTAATCAAAAAAGATTAACTTTCTACCAATTGAGATGAATTATTAAGTCAAAAAGACAAATTTTCATTAAAAATAAGATTTTTCAGTTCATAAGTAAAAAAATGTCATCCAAAATGTTGAATTTGTAGGACAAAAAGATGAGCTTTAAATAAAACAATTGAATGTTCAACCCAGTAATTGAATTTTGAACCAAAAAGATGAATTTTTAACACAGAAGAAAATTTTCTACAAAAAATGATAAATGTCCAATAAAATACATTAATTTTTAAGCAAATAATTTTTATTTTTAACGAGGAAGGTTTTATTTTACCAGAGAAGATGAATTATTAACAAAATATATAAATTTTGAACCAATTAGTTGAATGTGTATCCAAGACGATTAATTTTCTACCAAAAAAGACGAATTTTCAACTAAATAGTTTAAGCAATGAATGTGATGTTAGTCCACATTTTTTCAGATTAATTTTAGCTGATATTTTTTTCGTTTAAAAAATTTTTTAACTTTTTTTCATTGAGAAGAACCATTACCTAATATTTGTAAATATCTTACTATTCATTTTAAATCAATTATTTAAAATAAATATTCATAACTAAAAGAAAAGGAAACTTTAAACGTTAACATGTTAATTGTAAATTAAAATAATTAATTTGTAAGTCAAATTGTTGAAATTTGTTTTATAAATAACAATTGAACGCTTATTATTCTTAGAAAAAAATTCGAGTACGATAAAAATAGAAATTAATGTAAAATTTTTAATGATTTCAAAAAATTTAGACGAAGTGTCTACGTCTACCGATAAAATCCGGCAATTTTGTATCAAAATTTCCGTGAAAATAGACCACGAAAGTGGTCTATCTAACTATTCCAGTTAAATATTCAAATTTTTAGTTAAAAATTTATCTTTTTGGTTGAAAATCAACTATTCCAGTTCAAGATTCATCATTTTAGTTGAAAATTCATCACTTCGGTTAAAAATTTAACGATTTTGTTGAAAATTACACAATTTGGTTGAAAATTTATCTTTTTGAATTAAAAATTTAGCTATTGGGTTGAATATTCTTGTAATTTGTTGAAAAATTGTCTTTTTTGATTAAAAATTAAATTATTTTGGTTGAAAATTGACGTTTTTACAACTAGTTGGTTGAGATATAAACTCTCTTCTTAAAAATTTAGGTTTCAGTTTTGAAATTCAACTATTCTAGTTAATGATTAATCATTTTTGTTAAAAATTCATCACTTCGGTTAAAAACTTAACTATTTTTTGGAAAACTTACACAATTTGGTGCAAATTTATTTTTTCAAATTAAAAATCTAACTGTTTAGTTAAATATTCTTGGAATTTGTTGAAAACTTGTCTTTTTTGGTTGGAAATTAAATTATTTTGTTTAAAAATTGACCTTTTTAGTTAAACAATCATTTATTTTAGTTCATCATTTTAGTTGGTAATTCATGATTTTGTTTGAAAAGTTGGATGAAAGTTAAACTCTTTACTTAAAAATTTATGTTTCTGTTTTGAAATTCAACTATTCTAGTTAATAATTAATAATTTTATTTGAAAATTCATCCTTTCGGTTAAAAATTGAACCAATTTGTTGTAAATTACACAATTTGGTTGGATTTTTTTTTAAATTCAAAATTTAACTATAAGATTAAATATTTTTTTAATGTGTTGAAAACTTGCCTTTTTTGGTTGAAAATTCAATTATTTTGTTTGAAAATTCGGTTATTTTAGTTCGTCATTTTAGTTCATAATTCATGATTTTGTTTCAAAATTAAACTAGTTGGTTGAAAGTTAAACTCTCTTCTTAAAAATTTAAGTTTCTGCTTTGAAATTCAACTATTCTCGTTCACGATTAATCATTTTAGTTGAAAATTTATCATTTGGTTAAAAATTGAACTATTTTGTTGCAAATTGCACAATTTGGTTGGAAATTGTTTTTTTTATTAAAAATGTAACGATTGGGTTGAATACTTTTGTAATTTGTTGAAAACTTGTCTTTTTTGGTTGAAAATTGAATTGCTATGTTTGAAAGTTGATGAAATCAGTTTAAAATAAAAGTACTTTGTTTAAATTTAACTCTTCTGTTAAAAATGCATCTATTCCAGTTCAAGATTCAACATTTTAGGCGAAAATTAGACTATTTTAGTTGATGATTTCTAATTTTCGTTAAAAATGTATTACTTTAGTTTAAAATTGAACTATTTTCTTGAAAATTATACTATTTAGTTGAAAATATATCTTTTCGAGTTGAAAATTTGGCTATTAGGTTGAAAATGCATATATTTTGTTGAGAATGCATCGTTTTTTGTAGAAATTAATTTTCTTGGTTGAAAACTTTTTTTTTGCTGACAATACAAATATTTCAGTTAAATTTTTTTTATTTTAATCAAAACTGTATCCTGTTTGTTCAAAATTCAACAATTCCAATTAAAGGTTCATCTCTGTTCTAAAAATTCAAATTTTTGGTTTAAAATTTAACTATTCCAGGTAAAGATTTATCATTTTATATGAAAACTCATCACTTTGGTTAAAAATAGCACAATTTGGTTGAAAATTGATCTTTTTGAATTAAAAATACAACTATTTGTTTGAATATTCTTGTAATTTGTTGAAAACTTCTTTTTTTGGTTGAAAATTCAACTATTTCAGTTAAAGATGCATTATTCTTCTTCTTTATTCATAATGTGTCCCCTAAGGGTTTACATGACTTCCATTCCTTACCACTTACATAAGCGAGAGTGCATGTGCAAGCGAGAGAGAGAGAATGAGAACGCAAACGCAACTTAGTCTACTTATGCTATTACATCTCCATTACTTACAATCTTTATGCTTCTAATCTGGGCGACTTCCGTTTCCTTATTCTTCCACTTCCACTTTTTTTCCCCTCCTATTTACCATTTTTTCACATGCATTCTTTCATTCACCCTCACTCACTCCCCTAGCACCCTCCAACTCCTTCATCCATTCTTCTCCTAATCCATCCTCCCCTAGCATCTTAACCACATTCTCT
>JAAAKG020112844.1:0-15387 GCA_010014905.2 Druon quercuslanigerum
ATCCCGGCGAAATCCTGCGGTTGTCCTTATGACAAATAGTTTAATTATATATATATATATATATATATATATATATAATTTTCTCGGGAAGATTAGTAGAAATTCTTACTAAATAAATGAATTACTGATTTATTACTATTTTATTCCTATTTTATTGTTACATTTTTTAACTGAGACCCGAGAATGACGTAAACGTCTTTTTTGGCAATTTATGTATAAATCCTGTCCAGTGTTTACAGAAATTTTGAAATATTAAAAATAAGGTCATATTCATGAAATATTGTTTTATTTCATTATGAAGATCAATCCACTTGTTCGGGCCGCACAGGATGCGTTAACGGTATTACCGACTTCTTCTTCGTATCTCTAGAGAGTGCCTTTCTCATATCTGAAATATAAACAAATAATAATGTTTCAAGGAAATCTTTTTTAAAAGATTTAATAATTAACCCAATGTTCAAAAAGTCAATAAAAAAATTTCGCTAAAAAGAGATGTAATATTATTCATATGCCTAATGCTGTATGAAGTATTAATACGTATATTAACGATGATCCAATATTTTTTAAAATAACTTAAAAACACATAATAAAAGATATTACAAAAATACTAAATATATTATAACGGGGTTGCCTGGCTATCCACCGCTATATTTCTGAATTGTCTTAAGGGCACGAAGCGACCCAAAGATGGGATATTTCTGCATCCATCGTGCAAGTGCCTTGGCATATTTTTGGCTTGCGGGTATGGCTTTGAGGTAACGAACCAGTGGTAGTTGCGAACCTCTGACAGCACCCATCACAAGGAGAATTAGTTTAACCGAATAGTTTGGGTAAAGTCGCTGTAGCTTCCTACCCTCCTTTTCTCTCACCTTCACAGTAATGTTGTAGTCTGGGAAAACAATGACAGGCCTAGAATGTGCAACGGATGCTGCTTTCCGAAAATTGTAGTTCCTGAAAACTTGGCACTTCTCGTTTTGGACAATTGCCTCTACCTCCCTTGGAGTATTCGGGAAGGCAGGGTTGCGAAAAACTACGTACTTAGGGCCGAATTATGCCTTTAGAGTTATGCCGTTCATGTGTAAGTAGGTCCCCTAGATAGTATGTGTTCTAGGTGCTCAGCGTGTGCATGACAGGCTCTTCACATATCGCTGGGAACTTCTAGACATAAAATTCGGTCTCTGTATACTATGGTGAGAATGACACCGTCTTGACATGCGAAAATGAAACACGATACCTGCATTAAGCCCTGACTACCTGAGAAAAGCAAAAGTTTGCTTATTCGACAAAGACTGTTTGTCTGCGTTTCTGTGAAAGTTTCCGTGCATTTTCTTTTCAAGCAGCTATTGGTGGAAATTTTTGACCTCTGTTTTCTTTACTTCGACTTTCAAATGTGAAGCTTCTTATGTTAAAATTCAGGCCAAGGGTTTCGGTGGCCTGCTCCGCGGCTCTGTAAAGGAACCCACTTTTTCCAATCAATTCGTTATTCCTGAACATTTGTTACGGTGTAAGCTGTACGTAGAACAAGTTGGTTTGAAGTCTCTCGATATTCAGAAGTACGCGTCCGCTTTGACGGCGTGAGATGTATAAGCGTAGAACAGACGAATTGATATTCAAGCTCTTATGCGTATGCATGATCTTACGTGTGGCAATATCAAGGGCCATACGTTCGTTATTCGTCCATTGAACCACCCAAAATGAGCCGACAGATTTTAAGACCAAATCTGACGAAGATGCTCGTATCTGCTTTAGAGACTCCTTCGCTGACTTTACGTCCTAAGCGCAGCTTTGAGATAAGCTAAGGTATTTACAGGTCTCTCCAATGTTAAGATGTTTAATAAAACTTATATCCTTAAGCTCAGGGTCCTTAGGAACTGAAATAATCTTTCCTTTCCTTAGATTAATTTCGGTACCCTTGTTCAATTCAAAATCCACACCAAATTCTCTTGTGTACTTTTTGACGATATTTAAATCACTCGGAAGTTTGCTTTTAACAGAAGCGTAGACTTTCAGGTCATCCATATCAAATACATGAGGGACCGTATGATCCCGATTATCAATGACGACACACAGGTATCCAGAAGGATTTTGCAGTGCGACAAATGGAGGCATAAGTGTGATAATAAAAAAGCAGAGAGCTCATGGTATCGCTCTTAAATGACGCCGCTCAGGAAGCTGACGTTGTTTGCTGTCACACGATAAGATGGTATATGAATATATATAGTGTTTCGCGTTTATGAATATATATAGTTTTCTAAAGCAACGCCAATCTCTATACATCTTACTATATATGGCCATCGACGCGCTGATATAGGCTGCTGTCACATTGCAGGCGTACCTGCCGATTAGCAGGGTCTCTCGGAAGCCTGCTACACCTTTTTTCGAGCCACGTTGTCCGTACATCTCTCTTCGCACAGGCTCAATTCTTTGCACTATCCTGTTGTTTATGAAAGCTTCAAAGATATTATGCAGTTGAGTATATGCATTTGAGTAATTTCAATGGGCAAGTTTACCAAATCGTTCCCTTAGGCAATTAAATTCACCCATGTTTTTTATTAAAAAATATATACAGCAACGATAGTTAGTTAGTTCTAAGGCGGGTGGGGAGCCCGTATGGAGCTCCCCGAGCGCTCAAAATATAAAGCCTATTGTGCCACACCCTTAACCATCGCTATCAGTATTTGACTCCAGACCTCTTGATGAAGCCCAGTATGTCTATCACCGACAGCATTGTAACTTCCTCAGGTTCCATGAAATAGGAACCTAGGGTTTGATGCCTGAGCCTAGCTAACGCCGTGCACTGGCATAGTACATTCAAAGATGTTTCATCATCCCTGCCGCATTTCCTGCACTCTGTCGAGAGGGTATACCCCTGGTTTTGCTCCCAGTATTCTCGGTGCTTTGTGCGGGTCCAGATTTTGATGACAAGACTAATGCAGCAAGATGCTAGTCACAGTACTGGTTCTGATCCTATGTGTTCACATGTGTTTTCTGCAAGTTGGTTCAATGCGTGAAAGACAGTAGCATGTCTCCCAAGCGGGACCGCCACTTCTCTACTCTTCGCACTGTCATAGATTCCTGCTCCTGACCCTCCCTCTCCTCTGGATACAACCGTATACCAGACTACCCCCAGATAAGCCCCCCTAACTAGGATTACAAGCATCCGCATATCTCTGATTATAATACACCTCCTTATTAAGCCTACGAAGGAGGCCATCCACTACCAAGCACGACAGTAGAGGCGACAGGAAACCCTTCTGTGGGCGTAGCATGCTTCCTATCCAGCTTACCAGCTGGTTACACCCACCCTCTACATCCAAGAACGTTCCCACAGGATACCCCTTTTATTCCAACTGCTACTCCAATTTTGCCGCAACGGCATGGAGTGCCGTTTATACCGAGCAGCCTGCCTGAAAAGCATACTGCCTTCTGTGCAGCCGTGAGGCTAAAATTAGAATTGTATCTTTAGAATAACAAACGTTAGGCTGATCGGTCTTAATTATTTTTCAGCAGTAAAGCCCTCCTTCCCAGGTTCGGGAATAAACCCCACTCTTCTGTTCTTTCATGCCGATAGCACATGTTTTAGAGCGATGATTGCCCTAAATAACTTCTTCAGTGGAAGGATGACAAATTCCAAACCCATTCCACCTTTTTGCTGTCTACGACCTTTGAGGCGAAATTCCAATCGGCCTTCCTCAAATTTTACTTCCAGTCTTCCTCCTCTATGCTGGTTTGGATTTGCTGAAAACCCGGGAAGTGAACTTCCATCATGTGGTTCAGCTGTGGTTTTTCGTCTTCGGCCTTCTAGCCTTATTAGCCCGAGGCTGTTTCCAGAATATCTTTCGATTTCTCACAAAAGCTTCTCCAGTCTTCCTGCTTATACTTCCTTATATTTGTATTGTATTGACACTGAGCCGTCTAATAGATGTCCCAGTCTGAAGGCAATTTGCTTCTATTTACCCTATTACACAACGCTGTTGTCCTTTTGCGGAGTTCCTCCAGTTGTGTATTCTACCATCCTGCTCCTTTCCTAGACTTCATTGAGCTGGCAGGGCAATGGTTTCCATACGATGTTGTCAGAGATCTTCGCAGAAAATCCACGGCGTGCTCTAACTCATCAATGCTGCCACAGTTTGTAGGAAATTCCACTAGCTTTCCCCTAAGTTCCGTATTATGCGTCCCGAAGTGTATTTCTAGGGTTTCTGATTTTCGAAACCACTGGTTTTCTTATGTTTAGCTGAATCAAGATATATTTGTGGTCCGAGAGAGACTCCTCATCAGAGACCCTCCAGTCCACTACCCTGCTCCTCAGCCGCTCCGAGGATAAAGTCAGATCGAGAAACTCGCTCCTGTTTTTAATCTGGAATGTGGGAGTATCACCTCGATTCAGAATCTCCATGTCCGTGCCCGCTAGGTATTCGATTAAATCTATTCCTCTGTCATTGATATCTGTGGTCCCCCACACCATACGATGTGGGGGAGCAATCCGTCCAGATAATTGAGAGCTAGACAGGTTTCAGGATAACCCGTAGCAACGACAACTCTCACCACGGCGTTTTTAGCCATCTGCGCGAAAGTAAAGCCCTGTGTATCCAGAGCCTTTTGCCGTTTCAACTCCCTATTTGGGGGCGGGGGTTTCTCTGCAGCCCTATTTCCTCTTGCCCATAAGATGAGCATGATGGGTTGCTCCAGGGGCATATCCTGCAGCCGAAAGGTTCTTCTTCATCACGGAGAGGACCGTTAGCTGCTCTTCATTGTTTCGCACCGCTTCCAGTGGATTTCCGCCTACGGAGCCTTTCGCTTTCTGCGGTAGGGGGAAGGAAGTTCCCGATACGGGTCCCTCATATAGCAGCCACAGATTTATTGAATTATTATTACCCTGACACTTAGCTCATTATCACTGACCGTATCTTAGGACCACAGCAAATAAGGCGAACAATGAGCGGCCCAACCGAGGGCCAACTTTTTTTGCAACCGTCCACCTGAAGACCCTCCAGTTGGTGTTAAGCCTAAGTGTGTCATATTTCATCTTTTTTTTACTCTTTTCTTATATTTGCTGAAATTAAATTAAACCTTAATATTCTTTAGAAATCTGTTCTCAATATTTTTAAAAATGTCTCTTCAAAATTTCAAGTTACACCAGTACATCTGAGACTTATAATGAGCCTTCTAATAACAAACAATTATATAAAAGGTAAAACAAATAGACTAAGAATTTCCTGACTAAAATCGAAGAAGTAAAAATAGGAAACTGCACCCAGTCGCTTGATTGTATTACACAAAAGGTAATAGAGGGTGACCCAATAAGTGCATGTAATAGGTTGACTAGCGCCAGGAAATAAAAAAACCGATCGACTCTAACGACGTTGCCATGCAACAACCTCCAACGCTCGCGACCGCTGATTAAGTATAACAGCGGTAAAATGCAAACTCCAAACTGTACCATGCTTCTAATTTTTTACCCAGAAAATAATCGCTAAAGGTTTCATAAATTGCATTAAATTAACTTATAAAATCCTCATCTCATCAGTCACTTGACTTAGTTACTTGTCTATGATGAAAAACCGGGTCCACCTGAGTAAAAGTTTAGGCATCGAATAATAATATAATCGGTTAATTCATAATCGCGTGTGTGAAAACGGCCCTTGTAAAAAGGTATGGCGAAATTTCCAGAAAACTTTGGGCTTCCGAATTATCTGGGAATTTTATCAACACAAAGTCGTCAATGTTGTGGCGATTCTACACCGTGACGCAAATATGGTATTATTAATAGAGAAGAGCTCTCTATAAGTATGCCCAACATGTTTCTCAAATATGATGGACTGACATAAAAGACCAACTGCCGGGCGTGCAAGCAAGATATAGACAGTTGGACATATCCTCAGTGCATGCTCAAAGTATGCACGCTACGGGTACATATAGAGACACCATGCGGCTCTAAAAGCATTATATTATTATCTTCAGCACTAATATGGTGTTGAACTAATGCCCGCCTCGCCATACTCCCAAGGTGAACTGGAGCCCCATTGTGGAGAATGATTAGTGTAAGATTTACTGGTATTTTTCATCTCCACAACGCAACGTATTAGTGCTACAAAGCCTGATATTTTTCTCCAAGATATGAAGACCAAGATAATTTACGTAACTGAATTCTCGACATCAGCCGATGGCAACATCACGGAAAAGGAGACAGCAAAACGGGCGAAATATCAAGCTCTTCTTTTTTAGCAGAGCAGGGTGTACAAAGACTACAAAATTCCATATTGTGGTTCTCATAATCGGCTGCTTCGGAGATATGAAAGCTCCATTTTCTAGCCAACTCAAAAAAATCCCGCCTGCCAGCATCAGGCTCAGTCCATCGCCAGCCAGGTGCAAAGTTTGGTAACGTAAGGTCATCCGCGGAATGGACAATGAACACGTTCAGGCTGCGCCTAAGCATCGGTGGCTCAGTTAGTTATACGCTCGGACATCACACTAGATGTTCGTGATTCCATCCCTGAGCCGGTACCTTTGGAAATTTTTGTATGTACCTTCACCAAGGTTCTGGTGGTTCCAATCCCACCTTGAGCTGTAGATCTCTCCATAATTCACTGGACTGCAACTTGATTGTATTAAAAAAAAGCGACCGTGACTGATAATACATACCGGGACAGCTCTGTGCAAGCTATTCAAAAAAATCCAACTAACAAAAATTCCTGCGAAATATTGAGCTGTAAGCAGCTTAAGCTTGAGACATTCATTTTCCATAAAATAATAATTATATATATCTGGGTGATATATATAAATGTTACGAATCAAAATTTAATCACTCTGAGGAGTACATACACTGATGTTAAAAACTGTTCCCCCACACCGCCCCTGGGTGTGGGGGCAAGTTCGAAATCTTAAACGGGAAACCCTTTTTTTAATTGCATATTCGGATTCTTTGGATAAAAATGCGTATGATTTGTCTAGAACATTTTTCTCGTTTAGCGATTACGAACCATGGAATAGTTAATCGACACAACATGCACTACTGGAGTATTGAGTATACGCAGTGGCTTCGTGAAGTCGAACACCAGCTTCCATGGACTGTCAAAGTATAGTGTGGAATAATTGGCAACAAACTGATCGGTCCCCAAATTATCGAAGGCAGTTTAAGCAGCCAAAATTTCAAAACATTTTGGAAAATGAACTGCCAATATTAAGCTCATAAATACGGCAGAACATGTGGTTTCAACATGATGGTTGTCCGGAACACTTTTCAGCGGTAGCACGAGAAGTTCTTGATCGTTTTTTCAATGGTCGCTGGATTGGTAGAGGCGGTTCGATAAATTAGCCTGCAAGATCGCCAGATCTTACTTCACCAGATTTATTTTTGTGGTGCTATCTGAAAGACAAAGTGTACAAAGAAAAACCAACCACACGTGAGAATATGATTGACCGAATTACAAGTGCATGTGCTAAAATTTAAGAAGATATACTTCTCCTTTGTACAAATTATTTGAATTACGAATTAATAAGTGCATTGAAGCCGAAGGTCATCATTTTGTGCACTTACTTTACTTAAAAGATGATCACTTGAGTACCTCGAAAGGTGAGAGGCGAGGGGAATTACGTTAATCAAGCACCCCGAATCGTGAGAGGTAAGGTGACTCACGTTAATCACGCACCCCGAAGGGAACAGAAAACTGCTACGTCCATGTCGTTGTTTCTGGGTTACGCTAAAAGTAGTAGTTTCTTTTAGGACTAATTTCGACTATTGCAGAATCGTAAACGTGCATTCTCAGTAACAGTAAAATGAAGAAAAATTGAATTTCGTCGATTACAACGCCATCTATCGTGAAACGAGATAAATGTTTTAGACAAATCATAAGCATTTTTATCTAAAGAATCCAAATATGCAATGAAAAATAGGGATTCCCATTTAAGATTTCGAACTTACCCCCACCTCCAGGGGGCGGTATAGGGTAACCGATTTTAACATTAGTGTATGTACTCCTCAGAGTGATTAAATTTTGATTCATAACATTTTCATAGAGTGCCAATTTTTCGAGATATTTGAAAGTTTCACAGGCAGAGGACGAAGAAGAAAGGGATTTTAAGAGGAGCAACAAAAAACCATTTATCATAGCGAAGTTATTAAAGATACATCGTCGTTGGTCGCTTCCCGAGGATCATCGGGGCGCCACCGCTAGGAGCCACAGCATGCAGGCCGATGGTGGTGTGTTACGTGATGGACAGGTAGATCTCAACGGGATACCCGCAAGGGATACAACATAGGCGACAAGTGGTAAGCAGAAGAACATCAGCTGCGCCTGCGGAGGATGTTTTGGTTGGGAACTCCCAGCCAACGGCTTCCACAGGAATGCCACGGCGGCGAATACATTTTCAAACCAAATTTGAATATGAGATGGGAGCGGCCACAACTTCTCCTGACTGGATGGCCTTGCGCCAAAACTTTCTAGCGAATATCCCGGAAATACGAACAGTAACCCAAGACTGCCTGGAACAACGAAGACGTCATATTATAGACGGAAACCTCTTTCTTATAACAACTATCAATCGAATATAAGATTTGAGGTTGAGAATGCACTCCGATAGCAACTCCAGGGTGCGCAGACCAAAAACAGGATAAAGTGTACGCCGAAAATGAATGGAGACGTGATCAGATGTCACTTTCAGGCAACGGCACGTGGAGGACTCTTTAGGAGCGAGGTACATTGCCTCTTCGTGTGTATTCATTCCGAGCTAGCTCATTATTGACTGAACAACATCTTGCTGATCGATTAAGATCAATTAGACGGCTCCACCGCATATCCGAATTCGAAATAAGTAAGATCGAAAAAAAGGTGTAGCGCACTCCGAAGATGCGGTGGAAGAGGAGGTTCAACTACCTATGCGCAAGACGCTATGAATGAGTGGGAGACGAAAATAAAGTTGATATTTTGATTAGTTGGTCTCAGATTTTTAAATTATGAAGAATGCGCACGACTGACTGGAACCAACGAATCTATTAATCGCTTGCCGCGTTTCGCGACCGTGTTTAGTAGCCATGTGCGTAGATCACTTCTAAATTTGTCTTTTTCAGAAAATATAATATGTTCGAGACCAAATTTATTGGGTCGATACTGGTTTTCTTTTAAATGGGAATCCTTGTTTTTGACACCGGAAAGAGCGGAAATTTTCACGTCTGAAATGATATTTTCAAGTTTGTTTTCGTATCAGGTAAATTCAACGTCAAATGCTAAAAAAACTGTCTGGTAGTTGTTTATCTAAGTTTTCTGGCCGAATCAACGTTATGAATGTAGCTCAAGTCTGACAGACCTTTACAATGTTGACCTTTAGATCATTTTTCAAGGTCATTTAAATATAAGAATGGTTTTTTAATGGGAAACTTTTATTTGGGCACCGGGTTAAAAAAGGGAATAATTTAGTGGAAAAATGTGACAACGACCTTGACGTTAGAATTAATATTTAATGTAATTTGAATGGCACATTCAAGTCTACACCTTAAATAGTAACTCGACAAAGTCTACACATTAAAGTCTGCACATTAATTCTTTTGAATTGTAAATTTCGTTATCTGATAAGTCTACACATTAAAACTGTACACATGAAACTTTGCACACTGAGTATATGCGCTAAGCCTATAGAACATATTATTTTTATCAGTTTAGTATAAATAATAATTAATATTAATATTTTTATTAATTAATATTTTTATAATCAATTAATATTAATTAATATTAATTATTTAAAAAATTGTGAGAACTCATTCAAATTTGTCACGAATAATTGTTGATAGGACCCGTAGACTTTGTTTGACTCGTACAAAATAAAATTCAAAATTAAAAAATTACTCTGATTATAAAAATGTATATATAAATATATATATATATATAAATGTATATATATAAAATTATATAAATGTATATATAAAAATATAACAAAAGTAAAAAAATAAACTTTTTGGAAGTAGCACACAAGATACAATAATATTATATTTAACAACATTTTTTGCCTATATTATATCTACATTGAATATATACAAACTAAATTTATGGAAAAAGGACACAAGCTACAGTAAAATGTTTAATAACAATTTCTATTGTGATAGAATGCGCATCTTCTTAATGATAAAAAGAATACAGTAAAATTCGTTTGTTCCAGTAATCATAAAAAATAAAATTTGTACATTATTTTGCAATATCTGAATAAGCGCAGTATCAACACGAGGGGCAGAAATAAATATAATATATATACATTTGATATATCAGAGTTGAACATAATGTTGAAAAGTTCGCATTTTTGTCAAAATCAAGTACAAAGCATGAGATACACCATGAGACTGTGTTAGTTAAAGCCGAAGGAGCTTCACCAAAAGAGAATTTACAATCACAAAATACGATTAAGGTTTCCAAAAATATCGAGTGCAACAAGAAAATTTGAACCTGCTTGTCAACGGTTGCCGCTGCGGGAATCAATGAGCAGTGCGGTGGGTAGAGTTTTGTAACCTCGCGTGCGAGAGATGACTCAAATTTCCTTGTTGCACTGACAATTTTTCAAAATAATAATCGGCTTCATGCCTGAAATTTTATTTTTGATTTTTAAATTAAACTCGCTGTGCTTTATTTGAGTCTTTAAATTGATTGAATCCGATTGGTAATTTCAAATGTATATTTCATTAGCATTGTTTGAAATCAGTAGCCTGATAGTATGGAACGTTGCGGAAACGCCCCTGGAACGTCACAAAGAGGACTGACCGTTACTGTTAATTTTCGCATCAAGAACTTTGGGAAGTATACCATGGGCTTTTTTAACTCTATTAAATGTTTCTGAATCCTTGATACAGATACGTTTTAAGTACTTGATGTCCTAAGGCTTTTTTTACCACTTACAAAAATTCCGATTCTCCAATTAATTCAACAAAATTCTAATTACAAAAAATGTTTAGCCACACATTAATATTACCTTTCAGCCTTAAATGTGCGGGGCAAAATTTGTAGATATAATAGCGTGTAGATTTCAAAGTTCAGGGTTCAATGTGAAGAGTTTCTTCGTGTAGAGTTTAATGTGTAGGCATTAATGTGCCCAGTTTAATTTTTAAACCCTGTTATCAGAACAATTTGTTTCTTGACAGTATTTAACGTGTAGAGTTAAATGTGCAGAGTTTAAAGTGAAGAGTTAATTTTTGTAGACTTTAATGTTTGAGCTTTCCAATTTTCGAGTTTAGTGTGTAGGGTTAAAGGCGCAGGGTTTTTGTGTGGAGACTTTAATGTACATAGTTAATGTGTACAGTCCTAAAAAATTAATTTACAAAAAGTTGTAGAGTTAATCGTGCAGACTTGCATGTGTAGACTTAATCATGCAGACTTGCATGCGTAGACTTAAATGCGTATATTCGACGTTTACGCCTAATGTGCAGAGTTCATACCATGTGTACTTTGAGTAAGTTCATAAGCATTGGTTTTTTGGTGCGTCGTAAAATGGATTTCCACAAGACTGCGAGGAAAAACGGATTGAGTTAGTGCTGCGAGGAGAAACGGTTTAGGCGCCTAAACTGTTTCTCCCCTTAACGTATTGCAATCCGCTTTACTTCTGGCGCTTATTCAAACCGTTCTTCCGCTAACACTTTTCAAATTCGTTTTCGCTCCTCTGCTATTTCTACGCCGATTTTATTCTCGGCCCGTCATGTAAAAAGTAATTTTAGGCAGAAACTTATCCCATTTATTTTTTAATTTAGTTCTTCCTATCGTATGTTTCGTTAAAATTCTTGAAATAACTTTTAAAGTAATCATTTAAAGAAAATGGTGGGCTATACTGCTAAAGAAATTGTTGACATTCTGTTTGTTTTAGGTGAATGTAATACGTAATATTGAGAACCGTAGTCGTCGAGGAAATTTTCTTCGTCTAAGGAGTAGACGAAATGTACAAGATCATCAAAAAAATTCTCCATTTATTGTTCTACTAGCCATTGTTCATTCAGATCCCCGCATAAGTTCAGAGGAAATTGAAAGAAATGTAGGTGTTCCTAGATCTACTGCAAGTAGATATTTATGGTCTGAGGGTCTCGTCCATATCACATAACTCTAAGCCAAGCTTAAGTTGATGAACACAATATTTTTTTAATTACGTGCTATTCATTGATGTGGCTACGTTTGAAAGTACTGGAATATTAAATCGACATAATTCTCATTATTGGTCTTCGGTAGATCCTTATTCGCTGGAGTGTTTAGTGGATGTTTAGTAGGTCCATATTTTTTTATTTTTTTATCTTTTTATCAGTTGCTCCGAGTCCTATTCACAGGAGCTAGAATGTGGCTAGAACAGGATGGCGCGGCCTCGCATTGTGCTATTATCGTTATAGATTTTATGAATTAAATTTTTCAGTGGATACTTAGAGGAGGCCCGTTGAATGGCCGCAAAGAACCGCCACCCAATTTTTATTTGTGGGGTTATCTAGGAGATGCAGTTCACCGCACGAGACCTACTGCGAGAGAAAACATAATTGAAAGAATGAAGACATCGTGCTTCGACGTTTTACGGAAAGTATTCTTATACATCGTAAGACATTTCCATCGACGAATCGAACTTCACCACAGGTAAATGACCTTGAAACTGAAAAAGCGACCTTCAAATGATATTGGTTATTGATCTTAAAGTCAAATCAAAGTTTCCCATTAAGAAACCATTCTCACCTTTAAATGACCTTCAAAAATGACCTCAAGGTCAACATTTTTAAGGTCGTTGTCACTTTGAAGGTACCTTCACAACGTTCATTCCGCCAGGAAACTTAGATAAACAGTTACCTTAAAATTAAAGTAATTTAAATGAGATTAAAATCAAATTTAAAATCCAATTTAACGTCCAATAATAAAATTAATGTGCAACTACCATTAAACAACATTGTACATTGTACAACTACCATAAAATGTTTCTACTGAAATGTGAAAAAGGATATAAAAAACTTCCTAAAAAAAAGAAAATAATTTTAATCTTTGGAAAAAATAAAAAAGAGGAGAGGCAAATGAGAAGGCAGCCAACCAAATCCCCTTTCTTCTCCTTTTCATCTCTTTCATCTTTTTTATTTTTATTATTATCAAATCACAACAAAAAATTTGTAACAAATAAACATGAACGTTTTGGCACTCATATAGCACCCTTATTAAGGGGAAAAAATAATAATAAATAAACGAAATAAATACCCAATAGCCCAGTCAAATTAGACTTTTTTTCAGAAAAAATGTATAAATTTTTGATATCTATCGTACGTTATTCCATATGGCATTAGTGTCAAATATCAAGAGTTTTCCTCTTGCCGCTAGATGGAACCACTCTTAAATCTAACGAATCGCCCCCGAAAATTGGTGTTTGGCGATTATTTTGAAAAGGGTGCATGTAACGACAAAAATTGTTCATTTAAAAGAAATAGTAAACAAAAGTCCGAACAAGAAGGGTTATATACATTTTTGTTTTGCGGGCCACAGTTCCCGAGTAATACACCCTTTCAATAGGGGGTGAGTTTGACCTCGAAGCCCGCACGTTTTGCAGTCGTAATGTATAGGACTAAAAATGTAGAGCAGAAAATTCTCTATGAATATTGCTCATTAACTTGTTTTTATTTAAACAATTAAACATCATATGAACATTATTCAGAAAATATATCAGTGACTTATTTTATGGAAAAATTATTAGGCCTATATGTGTTTGTGTATATATAATGTATTAAATAATTAATAAATACAATTTTAAATATTTTGTAACTATAAACTTATTTATAAGTAATTATTTAATGATATATAAGTTGTTATTACTAGTAGGAATAGTAGTTCGGTGAAAATATGGAGTAGTTAAATAATAGAGCAGATAATTATTTATAAATATTGCTAATTAAGTTGTTGCTATTTAAACAATTAAAGATAATACCTAAATTTTTTAGAAAATGGATCAGTGACTTATTTTCACACAACCTATGACGTAGAGTTTGTGTAGTCATCAACCTTGAAAATCTAGGCACATTACGGAACATTTTATTCCAGCTTTTACGCATCCACAACGTTTACATCATTCCATTTTACAGGAAAAACGATCAAATTCATTAAGTGAGATAGAGCTGGTACCTCAGTAGTTTACACTGTCAATAAACTATTTTTGCCTCTTTGCCAACCCCACAGTTCTGGTTCTAAACATTTTCTTAGCCATGTTTCAATTTGATAATAGACTCTATAAGAATGGGATGTTTTCAAAATCTGTAAGAATGTTTTGACAGTGCTGAGCCTTAGGATTGTCTAGATTAATTTAAGAAAAAATAAATTTAACTAAGGTACAATATGTGCTGATATGCTAATTGCACAACAGTTATAGTGATCAGGATGCCAATGTCCTCGCATTGATTATTACTCTCTCTCATGTGGAAATGGATATTTGCTTTCTAAAAGTAGGAAAAGGAAATGTAAAATCCCGGGTTTATAGTTCAAAACTTTTGCTAGAGTCTGAGTCTTTAAAAAATAGTAAGGAATCCATTTTATGTCTCACGCATTTAGTGGGTGCAATACATCCTCTGGCTTTTTATGGCAGGGAAAAATTAAAATAATTGCTTTGTACAATAAAGAAAATGTATTATACAAGGCTAAACCTTTTGAAACAAGTTTAAACAAATGCAGATATGTATGCTTCAAAAAATCTCTTCTCTTTCCAGACAGGCTGTATCTTTATCTAGGCTTCCTCCTACTTTCGCCAGAGTATCCTACTGAGGCACCAGCTCTATCTCGCATAATGAATTTGATCGTTTGTTCCTGCAAAATCTGATACGGTAAACGTTGTGGATGCGTAAAATCTGGATTGAAATGTTCCGTCATCTGCCTACATTTTCAAGTTATAGGTTGTCCTAATAAAGAAATCATAGATGATCTGCTAGACACAGTTGTTGATTAACAAACTAATAACAGTTTCTTAACTACATTTTAAAAAGCATTTGCTAGTGTCAATTGGACTAGGCCTCCTGGGGAAACCACATACAATACGCTACAGAAACTCTACCTCATATATGGTGTGAAAATGACTGACTGATCCGTTTTCAGAAAAATGTTCATATTATCTTTAATTGTTTAAATAATGACAAATTAATGAGCGATATGTTTTAGTCAGTAGGAATCTGGTAGCTCGTATGGGTGCCTATGGGTGATTCTTTTTCAAATCGTACACCTAAATGGACGGCATATTTTTGATATAGCATATTCTTAAATAAGTAATAACATAGTCAGCTGATTTTTTTTCTTTGGATCCTGATATCTCCGCTCTCATTTGTCATAAGAAAAAAATTTTTTTTTTCATTCTGCGCGAAATTTAGTCAACTTTTCAGAAAATTTATGTGCATAATTTTATATTGTTAAATAATAACGGATTTCA
>JAAAKG020112855.1:0-15387 GCA_010014905.2 Druon quercuslanigerum
GCGCAGCACTGGCACACTGGGCCGAAGCCCGGTATTAGCGATATACGCGTGCGAACTCGTATGTTTACAACTCGGACAATTGCGGAGCGAATTGAAAACACGTCTACTCTCTACGAAGGTTCGGAGAGGACTCTAGACAAAAGAATGATACCAGAGGATAAAATAGGATCTACAAACATCTGCGTATATCTAAAAACATAAAAGTCTTTTAGACTAATTTTTTGGGGAATTTCAAGGTTTGAAAACTTTTTTTTTTGCATTTTTAACTAAAAATAGAGGATTTGTTTTTTGGAAAATATTTTTTTTCCTTTGGATCCCATGACAACATGTATGGAGAATAAATGAAATTGGATTTAACTTCGGGTAAGTTAAACAAAAAAGTGATGACAACATTTTCGAAATATGACCTTAGTTCTACTTTACGTTACGCTTATGTTATGCTAAGGATAATTTTTTATTGTTGGACTTACTCTTAATTATTTCCACTTTTATTTATTCTCAATACATTTTTTCGTTGGATCTACAGAAAACGAGTTAATTTTCAAAAAATCACATTCTCCATTTTTAGTCAAAAAGGAAAACAAATCCATTTTTTAATCCTTGCAATACCCAAAGTAATAGGTCTGAATGCCTTTTACTTTTTTAGATGTACGCAGATTTTTGTATACTCCATAACATCCTCTGGTATCATCAATGCAAACTAAACCTAACACGATTTATTGTTAAAAAACTGAGATACATACAACTGCGGAACTCTTTCCAATACAGTATTTAGGTGTAAAGGTACTAGTGTTTTTTGAAACATAGTAATTTTGGCTGAAAATATTAAAAAAATTATTTTTCAATATATCATAATTTGAAATCTATGGAAGATATCAGATTATTCTTTAAACCAAATTTCCTCGTAATTTTATCCTATTTCTCTGGTCTGTTGACCATGGTGCTCTAAAATTCAATGTAAATTATTCGTGAGCACAAAAGTAACTTTTGGAACTGTTTAAAAAAAGTTCTGGGTTTTTTCGGGAACCAAAATACCAGATGCCGGGACTATATCCTCATTTTCATTATGTAGTATTGAAAATCTAGTTTTTTGCGTGTGTATTCATTCACTTCACACAGAAATATTTCACGAAAAGACACCACGCAACGTTATAGCCTCTACAGGGTGTCCCGCTAGTACTGTAGTTAATTTTGTGGGGGAGTTGTGCACAAAAAAATAAGCAAAAAAGTCCCGAACATTTTTTCGATCCAATGCTTATTCTGGTCACAAAAAAGGGTACAAGTTGTATGTACGTGTGAGCATACAACTTGTACCCTTTTTTGTGACCAGAATAAGCATCGGATCGAAAAAATATTCGGGACTTTTTTGCTTATTTTTTTGTGCACAACTCCCCCACAAAATTAACTACAATACTCGCGGGACACCTTGTATATATTTCGATGCGTGTGTTCAGCACTACACGCGCGTCCCACCTACGTAGTTATTAGTACAATATTTTAGCTTGATAATCGGAAGTAGTTGAATTCATATTTATCATTTACCCAATTTTCGAATGAATATTTATTTATTAAAATTATTTACCAGACGAAGAATTAAATTTTTTTATATCATGTTAGATTTTAGTGAAGTTTGATATTGTGAAAAAATTAATCAGTTGTTAATTAATTAAGTTTACAACCTAAGAATCAACGAACGTTTATTTCCATTGATACATTAAAGTTATTTCTACGTTATATTTTCATAAAAATTGAGCTAAGATACTCATTCCACAACATCACACGAACTCACATATATTAAATAATTGAAATAAAAGTATTTCAGAAATATATAAACTTTTATTATACAAATTTATGTGACTCAATTGAACAAAATGAAAGTTCAATCGGTATGTAATTTAATATTGTAAACAAAATCACTTAGCTGATTATTAATTAATGACTTAATAACATTAAGAGCGTTCAAATATTATTTTTACCAATTTAAAAAGTTATGTAACTGGAACAGGGGTATTTTAAATATAAATAAACTTTCATTATGCAAATTATATGTAACATTCAATTAGATAAATTTCAATTGAATAACCTATTTATGTTACTTAATCAGGAAAAATTTAAATTCAATCTTTATTTTAATTAATACTGTAAAAAAATGTACTTAGTTGATTATTACTTAATGACTTAATAACATTGAAAGCGTTCAAATATTATTTTTATCAATTTTAAAAGTTATGTAACTGGAACAGGGGTATTTTAAATATAAATAAACTTTCATTATGCAAATTATATGTAACATTCAATTACATAAATTTGAAGTGAATAACCTATTTAGTTCCTCAATCAGGAAAAATCATTGAAATAATCATTCAATAATCATTGAAATAATTTTTATTCTACATTTTTCAAACAATTTGAGTTATTCCTCGGTTATTCATAACATTTTAAACTATTCCACGAAAAATAACAATATATTTGCCAATCATTTCGAAATCAGAATCCAGATACTCATTTACCATGGCAAAACTTTACAAAAAAAATTTAACTGGAGTGGTGATATTTTAAACATTGACAAACTTTTATCATACAAATTATGACCTATATTAACTTACATAAACTTGAAGTAAATGAAAATTTATCTTAGTTAATTACAAGAAATTAGAATTTAACATCTTTGTAATTAATATTGTGAAAAAATCTGGTAATAATTAATTATTGTACTCATAGCGTAAAAAGCATTAGACTATAATTTTCATTCCGACATTAAAATCATTTTTATACTAGTTTTAATATTAATAAACTTCTATTATGTAAATTAAATACAATATTCTATTAAATAACCTTTAAATAAATAATCAATTTATATCACATAATTTTAAGAAACTGAATTTTAATCTTTAGTTAATTTAATATTTTAATAAATTATTCAGCTAATAAATAGGAAATTATTTCACAATATGAGAAGCATTTGACTATAGCTTTCATTAAAGCATTCAAATAATCTTTCCTCAATATCTTTTTTCAAATTTGAGATTTTATTTCTTGAAATTTTATTTATTAATAACATTATAAACTAATTACATAAATTATAAGTTTTAATAGAATAAATTAACAGTTATGTAGTAAAAAGCATAAAAAGCATTAAACAATCATTTTCATTGAATCATTCTAATAATTTTTAAATTAAATTTTAAGTATTTGACAACATAAAAGGCCTTAAGCAATTATCGCCTTTAAAAATATCAAAATACTTTTAATGTTATGTATTTTCAAACATTTTAATTTAAATTTCTGAATATCTTTATTTCGTTGAAAATAATTAACCGGAAAATTAAAGTTTTAACAGAATTAGTTAATGTACGATTTGAGTAATATTTAATGAGAAATAATATAGTTATAACAATCATAATTATAGTTAGAGACTTTTATACATTTAATTTTACTACATTAAATAATAACGCATTTTTGAATCAGCTTTAGTTGAACGCATATCTTAGGTTTAACACATTTATTTTATAACAGCTGTTTGCCAGAATTTCTTTATATTGTACTTTCATATTTTTTATATATTGTACATTTCAAGGTTCTTCGACCTCCTACCTCTTAGACTATCTTTAAGCGTTTTATTATTTAATCCGCTAGATTCCAAGTTCGGCAGGTTTACTCGCCAATAATGTTAATTGACCTGCATTTGAGTCTGTCCAAGTAGACCCTCGTTTTACTGTCATCCTTCGCATTGTTCAACTTTACTGTACTCTTTGCACCTGTTGGGTTTTCCCTTATTTTTTATGTCAATCCTCGTCTTCTCCCTGAAGTAAAAGAGAGGAGACTACTTGTCTCCACCCTCTACTTTTAGAACAATTAGACTCATTCTTAGTTTCCCACTTAGGTTCAACTTTATTCTCTTAGACTTCTAGACTCCTACGAGGCAGAAAGTCAGATCAGATACTCCTTAACACTTTGAGCCATTCGGTCGAATCTCTAAGAAATAAGCTCTTACTTCGTGCACTTTAACTATTTCCGTGTATTTTCATGTATGTACTCTTTTTGTGTGTCAATAAAAGGTATTTGAATCATACAGCATTTAATCATAGTGCACATTAAAACATGGTCCTTCTAGCCGGATATGGTTAAACGAAAGACAGTGATCAGTGAATCAGTACATAAATTACATTGACTAGCGCATCAACATAAAATCATTCCAGTGATTATCGAACCCGTGATAAACTAAAACATTCAGTGCAGTAACCACAAATCAGTGCTTAAACAAAATTGACCAGTGCTATCGCGAACCAAAATTCAGTGCAAGTGATAGCGAATGATTGCGTGCCACTACACAAGAGTTCCTATCGTGCCACGAGTGCATCACACGATTAAACCAATTCAGTGTTGGTTAACACTGGGCTCTCCTTTAAAGAGCTTCATAACCATCGTCATAAGGACGATTTCTTGTCACGATTATATTGAAATTGTGACTCAAATACAACAAGATATAATATTTTCTAACTCATAGAAAACTCTTTGTATTTAGCTGCATACCAGACATTTGGTTTTGGTAATTCGATAGAGGCAAAGTGTTTCAAACTCCTCACTATCTAGGATTTGAGGAAATGCTTTTAAAACACCTCCCTAGCCACAATTTAAAGCGGCATTTCTAACACATTTCAAATCAACAATTGAAAGCGATACATCTCACAAACTTCAAATTGAGGTAATACGTTCAACACATCTCGACATTTTTTAAGCAGAAACAGGACTACTCTCGGTATGTGAGTTTATGATCTTTATTAAAGAAGTGTCCCTTATTATTATAATCGAGTTCCAAATTTATGTTTATTTAAAATAAACCTTTACTAAAATTTAATCTTTTTACCAATATCTCCGTTTACAATCCATTTAACAATGGAGTTGTTTGATTGTTTAAGCGTACTTTTACAGAAAGGTACCACGATCAAAGAGCATATAAATGCCTTCAAGGAATTTATAGCACAAGTTGACGCGAATAAGCCTGTTCAAAACCCTGAACTGCATTAACGTTACAATGCAGTTCTCCCTCAATTTTCAAAGATAGACGATTTATTTGATGAGATACAGGTTATTGATGCGGAAACAGACCATGACCCAGAAAAAAATCTATTCAAGATTTATATTTTCAAACAGTCGCACAAGCCAATAATATTTTAACTTCTATATGGCCACAAGATAATACAAATATGAATCCAATCCGTCGCGAATCAGTATCCGGAATCGAAAACGTTAATGAATCAGTTGCATCTACTAGTCGTAGAAGGGTAAAATTGCCTCAAACTATACTGCTGACCTTTAGTGGTGAAATGGAAAATTGGTTATCTTTTAAGGATACTTTTTCCACCATGATACACAAGCACGATGAACTTTTTAATGTAGAAAAATTATAATATTTGAAATTAGTTTTCAAAGATGAAGCTTTACGTGAGATACAAGTTTTCTCTATTACTGAAGAGAATTATGATCGTGCTTGAAATCTTCTGGAAAAATTTTACGAAGATAAACAAGCTTTAATATCGCGACATTTAAGCTTTCTATTACGTGTACCGATTCAAACAAAAGAATGTTATCGAGGATTAATAACTCTCGCGGACGAATCTGAACAACACCTTTAATCCCTCGCCACGTTGGGCGTAAATTTAAGTCCGGAAATAGTAGTAGCTATTATTGAAGAAAAGCTACACGAGGTCACAGATTTTCTTTATAGAACTGCTGCACGTCTATCTAAACGTTCAGGTAGCGATTCTGTTGCTGTCGAACGTTTCGACAAGGATAACAATCCTGCTAAGAAACGAAGAAACGAATATAAACGTCAGGCACTCGTGAGTGTTATTTCTCAAAAATGTCCGCTTTGTTCAGAGCCTCACCTGCTTTTCAAATGTAACAAATTTTTAAAGTTAACTGTCAATGAACGTTTTAAAATTGTGAAGAGCGCCTCCCTATGTTACAATTGTTTACGAAATCATTCCGCTAAGGACTGCAAATTTGGGAATTGTAAAAAATGTGGCAAACGTCACAATACCTTACTACATTTTACAAAACCTCATGAACAAACGAAGTTAAAGAAACCTGACTAGAAAAGAGAAATTCAAACATTGCTTTAACTTCCTTAACCTTGACATTATCCTTTCAATAAATGGCGAGCGCTTTAGTGGAAATATTTGACGTTAAAAATAATCTAATTAGAGGACGGGTTTTGCTTGATACTTGTGCGACAGCGAATTTCACAACAATCAATTTCGTGAAAAAATTAGGACTGACTCCATCTAAGTGCAGTTTTTCGGTTAGTGCTCTTGATAATCTCACAACATCAGTAAATGGCATAGTTACAATCTCATTCAAAACTCTTCATAACGATCAGAAACTGCCCCTCAATTTTTTGATCGTTCCTGATATTACGGACTTAGTTCCTAATCAAATAATACCAAGAGAACGTCTCAAAATTTCAAAAAACATACCACTTGCCGATCCAAATTTTCACACACCCGCTTCTATTGACATGCTCATTGGAGCTGGAGTTACATTATCATTATTTTCAATTGCATCCATCAATCTCTCTCAAGATAAAAAAGATCTTTATTTGCAAAAAGCCCGATTGGGCTGGATAATCGCTGGCAGTTTAGATTTCTCAAAGAATTTGGTGTTACTAAAAACTCTTAATTGTTTATTAATAGTTTTAAAAACAATGATTAAAAGATTCTGGAACGTTGAAGAAAGTTTAATTACTTTTAATAGTAGCGACCTTTTACCAAGAAGAACTGGCTGTCAAACACATTTACACGACACGTAACTCGAGACGTTGTAGCATTACCTTTCAAAGCACCAACTAAATTATCAGGAGAATCCAAACAAAACGCTTTAAATAGACTAAAGGGATTATAAAAAGATTTGAAAATAACGCTTAATTAAAAACACAATATACGACCGTAATACAAGAATATTTAGATTTAAATCACATGTCATTAATAAAATTAGTAATACTACAAAATGGAGAGTAGTTTTTAATGCATCATCTAAAAGCACTTCGGGAATTTCTTTAAATGAAATGTTATTGGTCGGTCCTACCATTCAAGATGACCTGTTTTCCTTATTAATTCGATTCAGATTCCACGCGTACGTAGTCATTGCATATATAGAAAAAATGTACCAACAATTTCTAATTTGCGAAGAAGATCGGAAATACCAGAAAATTCTCTGGCAAGCAAACGACCAAATAAAAGAATACTGTTTAAATACAGAAAGTATGTTTCGCCCCAGCTGCCTTCTTAGCTACTCGATGTTTACATCAATTAGCTGATGAAGAAGGTCATGATTTTCCCTTAACGGCAAAACTATTACAAAAAGATTTATACGTCGACAATTTAATTTTTGGTGCGTCTACGCACAAAGAAGCACGAAAAATTTGCGAAAAACTAACTGAAATCTTAATTCGAGGTTGTCTTAATCTACGGCAATAGGCTTTAAACGAACTTGGCATACTTGAATGTATCAATAAGAAGAGTCTTGACAACGATTTTAAATTAAATAAAAATTACATGGCTAAAAATCTAGGCATATATTGGAAGTCTAGAGAAGACTCTTTCGTGCATTGCTTTAAACGTCCAGATTTGATCAAAAGTATAAAGGAGACATTCATTCTTTCTGAGACTGCAAAATTATTCGATCCCATAGGTCTTCTCAGTCCAATAATTTTGTATGCCAAATTAATAATGCAAGAACTTTGGGGTGGGGGAGAACGTTACATGGGATGAGTCGGTACCTTTATCAATTCACTCTGCTTGGATCAATTTTCGCGAATAATTAGAATCTGTAAATGATATCTAATTTCCGAGAAACGTCTTAATAAACAATTCACAGAGAATAGAAATTCATGGCTTTTGCGACGTCAGTGAGAAGGGTTACGGAGCGAGTTTATATATTTGATCGAGAAGTGAAAAAAAAGAAAGTTTATGCATTCTCCTATATTCAAAATCGCGAGTAGCTCCTCTTCAAAAACTTTCTATATCACAGTTAGAATTATGCGGCGCCTTACTATTGGAAAATTTGTACGAAAAGGTAAAAACTTCCATAAATACCTCTTGAGATACCACTACCCTTTGGACTAACTCAGAAATTTTACTGCATTGTTTAAACAAACAACCTAATTTTCTTAAAGATTTGGAAGCAAACCGTGTCGTGAAAATACAAAAGAAAACTGATATTAATCAATGGCGCCAAGTTCCATCAAACGACAATCCTGCTGATGAACTATCACGGGTTCAATTGCCTAATAATTTTGTCAACGGCAAATTATGCTTTAATGGTCCTGTTTAGCTAACTCGCGATAAATAATTTTGGCCAAAATCGGAAGTTCAATCATGTAATGAAATCAAATTAGCTGTTCTGAAGAAACTAAACTGCCTAAAAACTAACTTCGAAACCAATATTCTAGAAAGGTTTTCTTCATTTACTAAACTGAAGCGAGTAATTGCGTTATGTTACAGATTTTTACCCGAGTATCGTAAATATGAAGACCATTTAAAAACAGTAGAACTAAATCACGCACAAGCCGTACTTCAAATCGTCCAACGACCATGTTTTTCCAAAGAATTGCAAAATTTATTAGCAAAGAAGATTTATTACGAGTCGGAGGTCGATTAGAAAATGCGGAAATCTCCTTTGACAAGCAGCATCCTATTATATTACCAGTATCAAACTTTGTAACGGACCTCTTAATTACACGGTACCACTTAATGTATTATCGCGCTGGACCACAAACAACTTTATATGCCATTCATCAAAAATATTGGCCTATAGATGGACGAAATTAAATTAAAACAATCATTAAAAAATGCATCATTTGTTTCCGCGCTAAACATAAATTAGCTGAATATAAAATGGGTAATTTGCCTAATGCTCGCATAAACAAAACGAGACCATTTGATCGAGCCGGTATCGACTATTGTGGTCCATTTTATATTAAAGAACGCAAATATAGGAATCAGAAGAAACACAAGGTCTATATGTGACTGTTTTCGTATGCATGCCTATTAAAGCAATTCACGTGGAAGTAGTGAGCGGTTTGAGCACTGAAGGTTTCTTGGGTGCATTAAAGCGTTTCACTGCTCGCCGCGGAAAACCTACATCTATTTATTGTGATGATGCGACAAATTTTCAAGGTGCTAGAAATGAATTAAATGATTTATATGCGCCCGCTAAAACAAAAAAAATTAGAAGACCATTTTTTTAACTTCACTAATAACAACATTGAATTTCATTGTATTCCACCTTCCTCACCGCATTTCGGCGGATTATGGGAAGCTGGTGTCAAATCTTACAAACATCACTTTAAAAGAGTAGCATCAAATGCACTTCTTACATTCGAAGAATTTAATACACTATCAATTGCGATTGAATCTATTTTGAACTCGAGACCAATAACTCAAATATTGTCAGACGTGAACGATCTTTCTGCCCTGACTCCAGGACACTTCTTGATAGGCGATTCAATAAATAGTTTACCTGAACCTGACTTTTTGCCTTTACCTTCGAATCGATTGTCTACATGGCAATTAATTTCTAAAATACGACAAGATTTTTGGAGAAAATGGAGCATCAAATATCTGAACGTATTAAATATACGTCAAAAACATAATACTAATACTGTTAATCCTAAAGAAAGTATGCTCGTAATGATAAAGGATGACAATATTCCTTGTATGCAATGGCCGTTAGCTAGAATTAAACAACTTAATACTGGAAACGAAGTTATTGTGAGAAGCAAAACTTTAAAAACTGCTAACAATATTTTAAAAATAATTGTTAAAAAGATTTGTATTTTACTAATAGATAATTATGATCGCTCACACTCTTAACGGGAGGAGTACGTACGATTTTAATAATATTTACTGAGAATTAATTTAGTAATAACAATCAAAATTATAGTTAAAGATTTTTATACATTTAATTTTAGTACATTAAATAATAACATATATTTGAATCAGCCTTAATTCAACGCCTATCTCAGGTTTAACACATTTATTTTATAACAGATGTTTGCCAGAATTTCTCTATATTGTCTGTCCAAGTAGACCATTGTTCAACTTTACTTTACTTTTTGCACATGTTGGGTTTTCCCCTATTTTTTATGTCAATCCTCGTCTTCTTACTAAAGTAAAAGAGAGGAGACTGACTACTTGTCTCCACCCTCTACTTTTCGACCAATAAGACTCATTCTTATTTCCCCACTTAGTTTCTACTTTATTCTCTTAGACTTCTAGACACCTACGAGGCAGAAAGTAAGATCAGATACTGCTTAAAACTTTGAGCCATTCGGTCGAATCTCTAAGAAATAAGCTCTCGATTCGCGTACTTTATATATCCCCGTGTATGTTCGTATATGTACTCTTTTTGTGTATAAATAAAAGGTATTTTAATCATAAAATTTTAATACCAACTTCTTTTCCTTAGTAAATTTAAGAAAGCATTAAATCATAGTGCACATTAAAACAGTTAATAAATATTCAATCATTTTAAAACAAAAAATTTAACCATTATTTTTATTAAAAATTCAAAGGATCTAAAAACATTTAAATAATTTTTAATTTTAATATTTTATAAATTCGAACTTGTCTTTGTTTAACTTTAATTAATTATAAGCTTTAACTAATTCTAGAAAATATACATTTTACCAGA
The DNA here is from genome assembly GCA_010014905.2 of Druon quercuslanigerum. NCBI lineage: Eukaryota > Metazoa > Arthropoda > Insecta > Hymenoptera > Cynipidae > Druon > Druon quercuslanigerum. The sequence goes on from JAAAKG020112855.1 coordinate 10,696, forward strand.
ATCTATTAATAAAAAATTAAGGAGTAAAGAACATAAAAATCATTTAATAATTATTTTCATTAAAATGTATGTACATATAATTTTGAAAATAGAATTCAGATACCCACTTTCCAACATCGCAAACATTAGAAAAAATGATTTTAATGGAGATATTTTAAACAAAAAACAAATGTTAGTATAGAAATAATAGCCCATATTTGATTACATAACCTTAATTCAAAATTTCAATTTATCTGACCTAATTGAAAACAATTTATGTTATTACGTTTATGTTAGTTAATCACTTCATAATATAAAAAGCATTAATAAATTATTTTCGTTGAAACATCAAAATAATCATTACCCTATATTTCGTTGAAAATTTGAAGTTATAATAATAATCTAAACAATAATAAAAATTAAATAAACTTTTTAAATAATTCTATAAAAACTTTAAACATCTTGACGTTTAAATTTGAAGGTGGAAGTCAAATAATTATTTAAAAACATCGAAGAAATGTTTAAAATTATGAAATTGGAATAGAGAAAATTATAAATGTAAAAAGCCTCATAGCGATCGTTAGACAATACACTTTGAACAGACCCTTCGCATTGGCCGCTAATTTCTTACTCTCCCCAATTGCTGTAGGAGTGGCTGCTATCATTGCATCAACCACATCGTAAAGAGGCGGTTTGAGTCGACGAGCATCAAACCTCTTTTTCTGCTCTGCTTGGGCTGTATCTGTACTTTGTTTGGCTTCTCTCCTCAACTCGCGAAAATCCAGAGGATCAAGAGTCGCTTCATTTTCTCCAGACAATACTGCGTCCGCCATCCCTCTGGGTTTATACCCCAAAAGAAGATGCAATGGACTTCTTTCAGTGGTTCTGTCGATAGTGCAATTTAGTTCACTCTGAACTTTTTTTACATGTTTACCCCCTGTGTCCTCGTATTCAATTTAATCTTTTACATTGTCCGATGGATGTTGGTGTTGCAACAGTCAATATGGTGAAGAAACCCTAGTTTTCGTTCCGACGTTGATTTATAGTAGAAACAAAAAATCTTAACAACATTAAATCGAGACATTCGAGGTACTACAGATTTTTTCCCACCCTCGGTGTTACGAAAAACAACAATCCATTCAGGTCATACTTCTCGAAATACTGCTTTACATCTGACTTTCTATTAACAGATTCCAATATTTTTCTTATCACTTCAATATCGTGATCCTGCATCTGCGCAACCTTGATCCTCTCTGCAGATGTTATATCAACAGAAAAGCAATCAACGGGATTTTTGCTAAGATAATCAACATGAGCAAATTGCGTATCCGGGCGATATACAATACCAAAATGGTAGTCTTGAAAGTGCACCCACTGAATTTCTTTTTTATTTGCCGTTGCTCGAATAGCATTGCAGTCTGGTACAACTGTAAATTAAATTCCCAACAAATAAATGCGAAATACTTTTAGAGCAATCAATACTGTAAAAGTTTCTAAATCATATGAGTGGTATTTTTGTTCTTCAGGACTAGATTTACAGCTGTACACAATACACAATACAAATTACACAATAGGTTCGTTAACGGCATTACCTTTCGAGCAAAGTGTTGAATACATTTTTGAATGAATCCGGCAAGCCCTAAAAATTGTCGCACCTATTTCATATTTTTGGGATCGGGAGTCTCCATAACTGCTCGAGTCTTACACATTCTAGGTTAAATGCCTTCAATGGAAATCTCTTTACCCAAATAATCGATTTTTATTTTGCAAAATTGCCATTTTTATAAATTTAACGTTAGATTATATTTTTCGAAAGCTTGTAGGACCCATTCCGTCTCCTTAAGTTCTGCTTTATTATTTTTAACATCTAACAACACGTCATTTATGTAAACGGTTGCCTTAGTACCCTTCAGGATCTTAGTCATAGTTTTTTGAAAAATAGCAGGTGAATTAGCTAAACCTCTTTCCATGAACAAAAACTCCCAATAACCGTCATATCTAATAAACGCTGTTTTTCTTTTGAATTACGATGTATCGGGATTTGGTAAAAGCCAGATTTTAGGTCCAAGGAAATGAAATACCTCTGACCTCATAATCTTTCAATCTGATCATCAATTAGCGGTGACGGATATTTAATAAGCTTTGTAATTTTATTTCATTTTCTTCATCATCTTCTTTACTGAATAAGTATAAATGAAATGATTATAGGTGGTAATATAAGTGCAGCGGAAATTAATATTTTTCAGCCCCACAGTGGACCGAATTCCGAAAAAGCTGGACTTAATATGAAGGTGTTGTCAGAATTCCATAATTTTTGGTATACTAATGTTATCAAGGTCGCTGATTACGATACGGGATTCAGATTTTAGAAATTCAAAATGGCGGATCCAATTTGGTGGACAAATTTTGGGAAAAGTCATTGACTCGTTTTAAAACTCGGTATACTCTTGTTTCTAAGATCACTGATTACGATGCTTAATTCAGATTTTCGATATCCAAAATGGCGGACCCAATATAGCGGAAAAATTTTGGGGACATCCATTGCATCTTTTTAAAAATAAGTATACTTACGTTCTCGAGATCGATCATTACGATAACCAATTCAGATTTTCGAAATTTTAAATAGCGGATCTAATATGGCGGGTATTTTCCAGAAAACTCAATAATCATTTTTGAAGTTCGGTATGCTTACGTTTTTCAGATCTCTGACTACGATGCTAAATTCAGATTTTCCAAATCCGAAATGGCGGATACAATATGTTGAACAACTTTTGAGAAAATTCACTGAATCCTTTTAAAACTCGTTACACTTACGTTTTCGAGGTCGCTAATTACAATACTCAATTCAAATTTTCGAGATTCAAAATGGTGGAAAATTTTAGGAAAAGTAATTCAATGCTTTGAAAGTCGGTATTGTCACTTTTTTGAGATCGCGGCATACAATACTCAATTCAGATTTTCGAGATCCGAAATGGCGGATCCATAATGGCCGAAAAATTTTGTGAAAAGTCATTGCATCTTTTAATACTCTGTATACTTTCGTTTGTAAGGTTACTAATTACGATAATCAATTCAGATTTTCGAAATTCAAAAAAGTGGATCCGAAATGGTGGAACGATAACGGGATTTTTGCATTTAATTCAAACGATACAATGATGGTTTGTAATAAAAGCTTATTCTAATCATTATCTCAGTCACTTGTATCATCATCGTCCATTATGAAATCGTCAGAGTACAGAAACATCGCCATAGCTTCTGGTGAGAAGCTTTTACTCTTTTTTTAAGTGATTCGTGAAACTTGAAATGTATAGATTAGATGTGATCATTATGCGTTGGAAAACATCTGGCATTTTTATGTCTCTCGCGCATTTTCGCGAAAAACTCTCTCGGTACTTTTTTACGTCCATGTTCCTCGCTTCTTGATCATCCTTGGACAACTGTCTGATAGAAAGTGTGCCCATTGAATAATTTAAAACCCGTGAATTGAAATCTTATGAACCGAAGTATGCGTACATTACCAAGGGTACAACTTCACGAACAATTGTGCAGTTTCAAGGTAAAATTTTCGGAATTTTGCAACTTCAAAAATGAAGCCACTTGCCAAGACTTGTAAAATTATGTGAAATTTATTGATCAAATATTACTAAAGATGAAATATCTGCTGACTAGCGTGAGATAATATTATTGGTCGATGGAATGACGTTGAAGAACTACTACGTGGTATAATAGTTTTTTTATTAAAAACAAGCTTTCGCTTGGGGGCACCAAGCCTCATCAGGAATACATAGTATAGAAGTAAACTAGTTACCTACTGGAAAATAATTTTAAAGCTAAAATACATTCGTTAAATTATTAGAAAAAGATGTTCGATGTGATGATGTGTGTTATTTTACTTACATGTGTCGTTAAATTCATATGTTAAGATAAGCATTATTAGAGTTTTTGTTAACAGTTTTTTGTTCGTTTGCTAATTCTAAACGTGGGGTTAAAACAGATTTTTTGAAAGAAATATTGTTCTTTGGTAGACGAAAAAGTAAGATACTTGCTATGGGTCAAGCAATGCATTTTAGCGTTTAAAATAAATAAAATTATGGGCAGCACTCCTTGTCACCTTGACTGCATGTGTGGACTAGAGAACCCTATATTGCACGCGAAAAATTAAAGATGAGGCGAGAAATTTGTTTTGAAAACTTAAAAAACATGACATTTCAGACGTTATTAGTATTTAACATTAAGCTGTGGTATATATTGCTGAGGAAATTGGTGTCAGAATGTTTGTTAACTGAGTTTTGATGTTTAACAAGTTAGAAAATGTTTTTGAAAGTATGTTTTTTATCATTATTTTCGGTGCATTATATTTTAAGGTTAGAAAAGTTAAATTGTTGGTGTAAAGTGTGTGAATGCGAATTGTAAGTTTTCAAAACAAATTTCCCGCGATATCTTTAATTTTTCAAGTGCAATATAGGAGGCTCTAGTCAAAACAGAATATTTCATCTCTCCATGTAACAACGAATATAACCTCACTCCTGGACATGCACTCATGGTGATGAGGAGTGCGGCACATAATTTTATTTATTTAAAACGCTAAACTGCATTCTGGTCTTTTTTCCTTAAAATTAATACTATTGGTCTAGTTGAATATTTATTGAGATTAAATCATTAATTTTCAATAGTTTAAACAAACGGAATTTTTTGTAATTATGTCTTTGAAGT
>JAAAKG020112866.1:0-15386 GCA_010014905.2 Druon quercuslanigerum
GAATAATATAAATATATATAATATATATAACAATATATGGGTCGGAAGACTATAAAAATGCATTAGTTATAAGAGAAAAAACAGATTCTTCTACTTACTGAAAATGAAATCATACTTTTTTCTAATTTTTCTTAAATTTAAGGCCCCTGAAAGTCGAGGCGAAATCGTAGAAATAAGATTCAAGGCAACCTTTGCAGCAATTTTGTCTCCGTTTTGTAAAAACACTCTAAAGAGTATTTATGTACAAATTGAATGAAAGAAATTTTCCACCACAGTATCCATGTAGTAGTGTGTTCTACTATTCAGCGAAGCATCGAGCAGGTAAGGCAGCTTTATAGCGCAGGGTTTCGTTTAATTTATCCTAGCGAGAAAAGCAGAAAGTGTCTCGTAAAAATTTGACCGACAGTGGTTTATTCAGGGATGAACACTGTTTACGAAAACTACGGGCCCCTACCTAAATGAGTATGTGGACAATACACCTCCGAAATTCGTAACCAGGAGGTCAAAATACATAAAAAATACTTGGGTGGAGCCCGTTACCCCCGTCGGCCACGAGACCCCCCCCTCCCTCGGCTCCTATACTATAAAGAAACGAAGCGTTCTCTCAACTGACATCCTTAAGCTTAATAAACATGAATATCTTTTGTATTTAATAATAATCAATCTTGCCATAAATTTTCTATTGTTTTACATGGGCAGAAAATGAAATAAATGAATGAAATAAAAATAAATAAATAAAAATTAAATATGTTGATTTAAACCATGAATGTTTTGCAGTTCTATCAAGACCCAATTTTAAATAAACAGTAAAAATATTTATATCTTATAGATTTTGCACGAGAGAAATTTTTGTGATATTCAAATATTATTGTAGAAAATTAAATTGCAATATATTTAACTATAGGTGACATTTAAAATATTCAAAATGTATTTAAAAATTGAACTATTCTGCTTGTTTTTGGTTGGGAGGGGGGGAGGGGGCAGGGGTATTTTCTTTCCATTATGTATCTTATTACGATTATTTTAAAGAATTTTTCAACTGTAAATTTAAAAAAAAAAATTTTTTAGTTTAATAAAATTTTCAAATTTTGTAAAATCTTGCTGCAATGGAATACACTTCTGAATTCTAAAATGATTATCATGGTTTTGGTGTTTCTAAAACAATTTTAATAAATTTTTATATTTATTTCTATTAAAATTCAGTATGTTATGAACTTACGATATATATAGCCGTATAAGCGTATCATTTACTTTTCAAAGTTTGTTAAAGTTTTTACCGCGAAAATTAAAACTGCAGGACGGAATTCCAGGAAATTCAAGCATTCTCATCAAAGATAAGTTAATTGGATCATTAGCTATGAAACATTATAGCAGAAAATTAAATTGCAATTTATTGCAATTAAATTTAATTGCAAATTGTAATGAGTTTAGTAAGGAGGTGGGGGAAGGCTATTATCATTCCATTATGTATGGAATACACTGCTTTCCTACTTGAACGAATTTCGTAGGAATTTCTAAATACCGACACGCAGAAACATAAAAAAAAGAATAACAAAGAAGACACGATAATGTAATCTGACTCCTGTCTTCCTTCCGTACTGTGTACATTTTAAATTTTGTCAGAGTTGTGACCGCGAAAATTAAATGGTCGGCTGCTATAAGATGGGATCACGTGAACTCCGATCTAATGCAACGCTGCTGAAGACTGGTGATCTTCTCAGTATAAAAGCATGAATCCAAGACGAATCTCTCGGTTCCACCCTTCCAAGAATTGCTACTTAACTTGGATATGATATCGACTCGCAAAATAATCGTAATGCATAAAGGTGGATGTTGGGCGTATAATCTAAACAATGAAATAGCCTTGGAAAGGACTGAAACTTTACTTGACAAAAGGCATGCACACGGAAAATGTACATGTAAAGTTTCAGGCGACGAATGGAGACTGCGTGTTTGGAATGCTAGGGGGGTGAATATTCTCAAATTAAAAGAATTACGAGAAACTATGCACGTAAGGAAACTAGATATCTAGTTCTAGAATATGGTCAGAAGTAGATAGTAAAACGCATCGTAGGCAAGGAGTAGGTCTCACTTTGAATGAAAGAGCGAAGCAGCATCTCGAAGATCATAATTTCGTATCTGCCAGATTGATGTAGGCTAATAAAATTATAGTAGGCTATAAAATTATACGATTAATATTTGCGATCATGGTGAAAGAATAATTCTGCTAGGATATATGAATGGATGGGTTGGCATCCAAAATCAGAATACAGAAAGAGTAATAGGTAATGTTGGGGATCCAAGAACAAACTATAACAGAGATAAATTAGTTGGCTTATAAAAAGGGTCTGTTTATTACAAATACTTGGTTTAGGCATAAAATGATCCACATGTACACCTTGTCGGAAGGAAATAGCCACAGTATAATCGACTTTGCTGTTGCGGATGAAAGACTAAGAGAGCTTGTCAAAGATACAAGGGCCATGAGTATATATATAATATGTATATAATTGTAATAATATCAATATTCTATACACCTGAAAAACATAACCTTTAAATCGACGGATATAAGAAATTAAGAATCATGCTTAACATTTAAATCGCCAATTTCTTCAATTTCTAATAAATTCGGATCAAGATATAAATAGAAGACCGCCGAAGTTTTCCGATTGGCAATCGTGCATCTTCGACCTTTCGGATTCAGAAGAGGAGAACTGGGTTTCGTGCACATTTACAGTCATGTGCTATCACCTCTGCGCTACAACTCTACAAGACAACAAGAGCTGTCATTGTGAGCTTAGAGATACGTGGGTTAAAAAGGGGTACAAGGACAATATAAGAAGCTTGCTTAGAAGACAAAGATAACTAAAGAAAGAACAAATAAGTGTATTAGATAATATAATATGTCCTGAAACCCGATAGAAGAAAAAAATTGCTGAAAATGGATTAACCTGTAAGGATTAAGTGGACCAATTCAATAATGATCTCAACCTAGGGAATGACGAAACACCTAGCCCAAACAACCAAGGGTCCAACCCTAATGTGGTCATGGAGATACCAGACCCCGAAGGGGAGAACGATCCCAGTAAGTTGCACGCTAGAATGGTGTGAACAAATATAGAAGTTTAGATGTCGGATCCGAAAAGATAAGTATATAGTTTTATATGCTTATTAGAATAATGCTCGCAGCAACACCGATCCAGAGCACTAATCCATCCACCACACAGACGTCTCCAGAGGGAGAAAAGCTTGTACAAAAGGATCTGGGATGCGCAGCAAAGGCTATTTTATAGATTTTACAGGCTGCCAACTCTCTACCGAAAACCCTAAGTGATGCCGCTAACACCAATTTAGAGGTAGAGAGGTGCATACTAAGATCGGCTGAGGTAACCCGAACAGAAATAATGAACCTAGAAGTTAGAGAAATTCCCACTTCCCATGAAATTAGAGAATATTTGACTGAATTAAAGAAATTGTTAGAAATAGAAAAAAACTTAACAAAAGTAATCGTTAAAAGAGACTACATACTATCTAGGAACGCTAACTTAAATTTATGGTTATATCACTTGCACTCAGAAATGATGGCAAGTAACCTGCTAGACGTAATAGATAGTTTAGCACCCGAAGTAATGAGATTGTACGAGGAAACAGTCACTAAGGGAAAAGGATAAGTTAAGAAATATTATTATAAATCACTTAGACGAAGATTATCATTAAAGGATACTTAATATCAAAGACCCTAGGGAGGACGTCCGGTTGAGATCGCGAGCAGGCAGCACGCGCGCGAGATCGGGCGACAGAAAACTGAGTTTCGTCGGTTTTTTTCAATACGTGCGGGCTAACTGCATTAGAATTGGATTCAGTGGTCGCTACTACACAGGGGAGAGTGTTATCAGCAAGTGTGGACTTGGGATAGTGTTTTTTTGGAAGAGAATCTAAAGTGATGGGAGACATTAAGGTTAGGGAAATTGGTGGGAAAGATGGCGGCCAGAACGGATTATCACCGGAAGCAGGGGAAACTGCAGCGCCACTTTTGCCTAAACACGTGCAAAGTGGGGAGGGATTGCAAGAAAAGGAAGGAACTGCCACGGAAGAGGCTCGAAGGAGAAGAGGTCCTGGGCGTCGGAGTAAGGCGGATATACTAGCCAGTGAAAATGCCATAGCGCCAAAATGATAGATGGCTTCCTGGTGCACAAGGCAACGGGGGGACTGAGCATAAACGATCGGGCAGTATTCAGGACCTGAAACCGATTACAGAGATCCCCAGTCCGACAAAAGAAGGAAGGGGGAATAATAGGAAAGAATTCCCAATCGGATAAGCAAGGGCCATTGGAGGGAGAACCAAAGGCAGAAAGGCTTAACGAAAAAGGATTACTGGCAGTAGAAAAAGAAAGTAAAGCCGAGGGGAACAGAGAGGGAGTCACGGAGCAGGAATTGACAGGCGATGGAAACATGAAACAGCGGAGCGAATTGATAACGGGAGTTCTTAACGACTGGTGGGCCTCAACAGTGCAGAAGGAAATGCATAAATTTAAAATGCATTATCCGAGAAGGCAGAAGAAGAAAGAAGGCACTATTTCGGCTCTTGAGAAAGGTGAGAGAGCGCGAAAGGGCACAAGCCGACGAGTTGTCAACAGTGAGAGAAGAGTTAGCGAGCGCAAGGTACGAGCTTGAGCTGATAAAGAAGAGAGAATACGGGAGAAATACGCAGGTATCATGTGAAGTGACTTCCGAATCAGCTGATGAGGACTCGCAGAGAACGAATGATACGGAGGAAGAGGTTGCACAGATAGCGTATAAGGAAAAGAATAAAGTGAGAAGCTGAGAGAACTTGAGACAGAGTAGGGAGGGGGAAAAACTAGAAGAGGGTTTTGACCTTGCCGATCAGAATTTCGACAGGAAAACAAAGATGAACAGAAGGAGAATAGGGTCGAGAAAAATTTACCAGAGAAACTTGGAATGGGCGAGCTGGAATACGAAATGGAGGAGAGGAATAAGATGAGAAACAACATAATAGCACGAGGATTCAGGTCTAGGGGGAGACACCTGGGAGAGGACCTGGCTGGGGTTAATACACGGATTAAAAGTCTAAGACACATAGCCGGTGTAGTCTTGATCAAACTCTATTCATGGGGGGGGGGGGAGGCGGTTAATGGCCAATAAACATAGGCTGGGTAAACAAAAATTTGCGTCAACGATGACATTACATGTAGAGAACAGGAGATTCAGGAGTGGATACGAAACGAGGTAGAGGCGGCAAGGAGCAATGGAGAAAAAGCTAGTGCGAGCTACATGAGTTGGACAATTAACGACACCATTTTTACATGGATCGAGGAAGAAGGAAAAGTGGAAGAGAAGCCCTTTCGTGCAAGAAGAAGGGGGAGAGGCAGTGACGGTGGATATTAAAGGTGTTGTCTGGAATCTGGAGAGGGGGGGGAAGGGTGAAAGGAGTATGGGGTTTCCTAAAATCCTTTGACATAGTGATAGTGCAAGAGACGTGGATTGAAAAGGGAAAGGAAGGCATCCTTGTAGATTCTCTAGACAAGGATTTCATGTGGATTACCAAAGCTGCGGTAAGAAAGAAAAATAAGGGTAGAGCAATGGGGGGTCAACTTATCGGAGTGCGTAAGAATTTGTGTGGAAATTTGAAAATGGTGGAGCAGGAGTTTGGAATTGTGATTGGTGCAGATAGATTAGGCAAATGGGGAAATAAAGTGAATATTGTATCTATTCATAATAATGTGGGGGTTTCAAGGGCAACGGAAAAAATAAGAGAAGTTGTAGAAAGCATGCAGGAGAGGGGAGAGAGAGTAATAATTTTGGGGGACTGGAATCCGAGGATAGGTGAGGAACCAGGAGGAGGCAAAATGGACACAGTTTTACCTAGGAACTACCATAGAATTAGGGAATCCGAAGATAAAATTGTAAACGCGGAAGGAACGAAATTGTTAAAATTTTGCGAAGAAATGGTGCTAATGATTATGAATGGATGGATTGGCCAAGATCGCAAAGGGAAGTGGACGCATCTCGGGGGGGATGGGGGTTCGGTTATCGACTTCATAATTGAGTCTGAGGGAATCGGAGATTCGGCTATAAAAGAAATCGCGGTGGTGACAAGGATGAGGTCAGATCATTTTACGGTGACATTTACGATAGCTGGGAATGGGAAAGCGAGGAAAGGTAGAGTGGGCAGATAGGTGGGACAGACTAATAGAGAACATAAAAAAGCAGCTCAAGGAGTTGGCATGATCAGAAAGCAGAGGGCGAAAAGAACAGGAGGTCAAATAAGGGAGTTTAAAGGAAGGGATGAGGAGGAGAAGAAACTAATGAAAAACAATTTTAAGCACTTAAAAATTATTTAAAGACAAAAGGAAATAGGGAACATAAGGACTAGTACCAGCTAAGGACCAGCTAGTAGGAGGAAATTAAAGAAGTACCGCGCAGAAAGAAAGAATCGGGAGAGGGAAGAGAAATGGGAGATGGTAAAGAATAGTAAAAATGTGTCAGATTTTTGGGGGACAATAGGGAAATTTAGACCGAAACGGAGATTTAGGGGAAGCGGAATTAAAAAAGCTCAGTGAAATAAGCATTTCAAGAAACTCGTGGAAGGCCAGAATATTAATTTAAAAAATCCTGGAACTCAGGAGGGACTAGAGGAAAGGGAACAAACTGACATGGTTCAAGAGGAAACCGGAGGAAGGCAGGAAGAGGAAGAAAAGCAGGTAACAGAAGGAGAGGAAGAAAGGAGAAATGGGAAGGTGGGCGATTTACACTTGGAGATAAATAGGGAAATCTCGTTTGACGAAGTAGCGAAGGTAATAGACAGACTAAGGAAAGGAAAAGCAGCAGGCGAAGATGGAATCGCCATAGAATTTATAAAATAGCTACCGAGAGTTTGGGCTTTAGAGGTACACAGGATACTGAATGGGTTCTGGATGGAAGGGAAATTGGCCCGTAGCTGGGAAAAAGCGCAGATACTTCCTATACATAAGGGAGGGGCATGCAAATGAGACAGGAAATTATAGAGGAGTAGCACTTAGAGGATGGCTGGAAAAGGAAGGGAAGTACGAAGAAAGCCAGGCAGGTTTTAGAAGGAAAAGGGCTACTCAGGACCATTTGTGGCCAAAATATCCTGCAAGATTACGCTCTTTATTAAATGGATCACATTCTAAATGTCGTCAGTTTCGAGAAAACATAAGAGCTTATAATAATTCATTATCATTTGCTTCTTTTAATGCTAATATCATTAAATTTAATAGTAGACATTCTGGCCCTTAATGTTTTAAAATCCAAGGTCAGATATACTATCAAAGTAATAATGCGTTATATCCAGAGGAAGGTGAAAATCCATCCTATGGACAAATTTTTATATATGATGCTAATGAGGCAATTGAACATAGATTAAATCAAAATAATGCATTAGATATAGAAAATTTAAATGTTGTTGAAATGGAACGTGATTTAGCTATGCAAAGAAATAAAGAAATCCCTCAATTTAATCTATTATTTACTTTAAAGAAGGGAATGGACAAAAGATTTAATTTTCAACAAACGAATGAGGTAGCTGCAATTTTCAATACCAATTCAGAAGGTGAAATTCCAGAATCATATGTAATAATTTATAATAATTTAACAAGATTATCAAAAATAGTTAATAGTTTGAATCCAAATGTAGAACCTTGGACATATCCAATATTTTATCCACACGGATCTAGAGGTTAAGATATGAATATGATGCGCAGTGACAAAAATAAAAGACTTAAAAAACAAAAAATAAGTAGGGCAGATTATTTAAAATATCGCATAACGGTTAGAGATGAATTTAATCAATTTTTTTTAGGAGGAAGATTATTTCAACAGTGGTTAGTTGAAAATTATGTAAAAATTGAAAAAGATAGACTTCATTATTTTAGAAATAATCACTTCAAAATAAGATCTGAATCATATAAAGGTTTAGTAGATCATTTACGAAATAGGGCTGAAGCAATTGATAGTAATATTGGAAAGATAGTTGTTTTACCATCAACTTGTATTGACTCTCCTAGAAATATGACGCAATTATACCAAGATTCAGTGGCAATTGTAGGCAAGTTTGGAAAGTCAGACTTATTTATAATAATGAATTGCAAATCCAAAATGGAAAGAAATTGAAGAGAATATTTTCCAAATCAAAGTGCAACAGGTAGACCAGATATTGTTAGTAGAGTGTTTGCTTTAAAAGTAGATTGTTTATCAGGTGAAATAGTAAAAAAAATGTTTGTAGAGGTACTTTCTTACGTCTCTGTTATAGAATTTTAAAAAAGAGGATTACCACATATTCATTTGTTACTCATTTTAAAAATAAATTCTAAATTATTAACATCAGATAGTGTATATCGTTATATTTCAGCGGAAATCCCTGATCCTGATCTAAACCCAATTTTGCATTCTATTATAATGAAAAACAATATACATGGACCCAGTGGAAATTGGTGTTTCGTGGATGGTATATGTTCTAAACATTTTCCAACAGATTTTATTTAAGAAACAACATTTACCAATAACAGATTTGTTAATTATCGCAAAAGTAATAATGGAAAAACGTATGATCGATATTGTGATTTTAGGCGGTGACTTCAGGAAAATTCTACCAATAAAAGTACGAGGTACTAGAACTGAAATATAATTAATAAAATAAATAATAATAATAATAATAATAAAATAATAAATAAATAAAATAATAATAATAATGATAAATAAAATAATATAATTAACTTATCTATAAAATTCAGTAAAGTTTGGAAAAATTTTACAGTATATTCATTACCAGAAAATATGAGAGCATTGGCACAAGAAAAAGAAATTATGAAACTTTTATTGGATATTGGCAGTGATGTAATTAATGATGAAGATGATTTCATACATTTACCAGAAAGAATTATAGCGCCTATTAATGCAGATATTGTTCAAGATGCATATGGAGATTTGATTCGAAATGAAAAATTTGACGAACTTTCAAAATGTGCAATAATATCAGCCATAAATGTAGATGTTGAAGATATAAATGAAAGAGTTGTTTCATTATTAAATGCAAAGGGGGAGAAAAGATACACAAGTATAGATAGTATTGAAAGATGTCCCTGCTTAAAATGTCGGATAGAACAGGTTAGAACCCGGTTAGAAGTGGGATCTAACTGGCCAAACCGGTCTCTAACCGGATTTTGTCCCCGGGTTGTAACCGGCATCTAACCGCTTTCCATCCGGCATCCTGTATTATTTGAACCCGATTCCTAACCGGTTGTTTAACGGCCTCTATACGAATTTCGTCCCCAGGATGTAACTGTCACCTAACCGGTTTGTAACTTGGTCCACATAATATTCCTATTCGGTTCTTAACCGGTCCTAACCGGTCTCTATCTGTATTTTATCTCCGGGATTGTAACCGTCACCTAACCGGCTTGTAACTGGGTTCTCATAATATTGCTCCCCGGTTCTTAACCGGCCCTAACCGGTCACGAACCGAATTTTGTCCCCGGGTTGTAACCGGCTCCTAACCGGTTTCTAACCAGCGTTTTGCAATATTTATACCCGATTCCTAACCGATTATTAACCGGCCCCTATCCGAATTTCGTCCAAATATTCCTATTTAGTTCTTAACCAACCCTAACCGGTCTCTATCTGGATTTTGTCTCCGGGTTGTAATCGGCACCTAACCGGATTGTATTCGGCATCCTGTAATATTTGTACCCCGATTCCTAACCTGATCTTAATTGGCCCCTATACGAATTTCATCCCCGGGTTGTAACCGTCACCTAACTGGTTTATAATTGGGTCCTTACAATATTCCTACCCGGTTCTTAACCGGTCGATAACCTTACTTTGACACCGCGTTGTAACTAATGCCTAACTGGTTTCTATCCGACATCATGTGATACTGATATCTGATTTGTAACTGGGCCAATAAAATACTTTTACCCAGATCTTATCTGATTCCTACCTGAAATGTATCCGTTTTCTGTCTCCGTTGTATACTCGGCACTTAATCGGGTTCTATCTCAAAACGTATGTTTTATAACGGATTTTTTTCTTACATTATATTAATTCAAACTTTTTCTCAATACATTTGTACAGATGATGTTAAAAATTTGATTTAAAAACCCATGTTGTTTATTGTATTCCATGCGAATGTGGTCGTGTATACATAGGTCAAACAAAACGATATATTAAGTCTAGAATCCAAGAACATAAAAACGATTGTAAAAAAGATGAGAGGGGTACGTCATTGGTCACACATTCACACAACAATGATCACAAATTTTATTTTTCAAAAACAAAAATTCTCAGCTACGAAAAAAACTATAAAAGAAGAAATTTCAAAGAAATGTATCATATTGTTAAACACACAAATTCCGTAAACAAAAGATCCGATGTAGAATACCTGAGTAACATTTACCATAGTCTGATACATTTAACAAATCAACTATAATATCTCAATCTCTTAAAGTTTCATTTTAATTTCAAATATTGGCGCGAAATTTCATCCTTTTTAAAATATACGTTTTAGTTTCGTTTTTGACTCCGTCCACATTTCAAAAAACACGCAAAAATGTAGCGGTTATACAAACAATAGTTATTTTAATTTAAGCAATGTCTAGTCTTGGTGAGAAAAAACAAAAAACATCTACCATGAATACTTATAAAAAGTATTCGTCGTTTTTTCTCCTTATATAAATATGTACACCACATTCTGTCAAAACATCTGTCAAATCTTGGTAAATTTTTCAGGTTATGTAATCTGTCTTCAAGAATTTTACGTAATTATAAAAATTAGTGTTTAAAAAACTTTGAGTATTTTATCTATTAGGATAGAAGATATGTTTTTTTAAAAAATTCCTGAAGAGGCTGCACTTCGTGGAGCGAAAGCTTGAATAAAATAAAGCTTACTGATCAGTAAATCAAAAACTTTACATCATTGGAATAATTTTCAACCCTGATCAACAAAATTAACATCATCTATACAAAATTAAAATGTAAATTTTTATTTGGGGGGGGGGGGGATATTAAAAATGCTACAAGTCTGATAATTTTGATTCTATCGACAAAAGTCAGTTAGATAAATTGTTCGTGCTTCTGAGTACTATAGATAGCCATATACAGAATTTTTCAATTTCGAAAAAAATGATTTCAAAATTTTTTGTGCTTCCAAACAATTTGAATTTTTGACTTTTCGAAAAAATTTAGAAAGTTGTAATGATAACATTGTAAGGCTTCGCAAAAGAAACATTATTTCGCTCTTGACTTTTTTTCATATCGTTCGTTGTTTGGCTTAAAAGGTCAATTTTCGTTTATTTTTATCGAAAAGAATTATGAGGACAAATTGTTCCGATTCGAAGGTAGTATTGTCGGGTTTTCGGCATTCGATCGACGCGCCGATCGAATCGAAAAATTTGATCCGATTGTAGCGCGGATCGAATGTCGGTTTTTCGACATTCGATCGATGGGTCGATCGAATCGAATTAACCGATCAGAAAATGAACGCAGGTCGGATAGAAAATATCACATTCAATCCGACCCGATGCACACGTCTAATTAGAAAAGTAATAAATTACAAAAAATTAGTATCGTCTTTTTTTACATTCTCATCATTTATGATTGAAAAAGTATTAGAATTGTCAGAAACTTGAAACCAACATTTTTTAACGGATCTCTACGTTGCGAGACCGCCTGATTCTAAAATCAAGTTTTTACGATGGCGTCGGTCTGTCTGTTTGTACCTCCGGCCGTCCGTCCGACCGTCCGTAAACACGATAACTCTCGAAAAAATGAACAAATCAAATCGATCCTTGGCACACTTTTTTTAGATCTTAAAATAAAGGACAACTTCTTTAACCAGCCATTTTGTATCCAAATTCAAAAAGTGAGCGCATTTTGAAAATTTTGAGACCATTTTTTTCTGAATTTGAAAACTCTGTGTACGGATATTTATAGAAATTAAAAAAGACGAAAAATGTACTGTTATGACTTTTTTCAATAAAAAGCAAATTAATAATATATTTAATGCTTTCACGATGATTAATTATGATAAAGAGATATTTCGAGTTTCAATCGTGTACAAAACTACGAATTTTGCCGACGTTTCGTGATCATTGCAGTTCACTACTTAAGGGTTGACCTGAAACTGAGGTATCAGGTTATTTTGTTCTTATATATACTCTCTACGATGCCTGTGATTGGCCAGAGCGCCCCACCATGGAGATAGGACGCACCTGATTGGCCAATTAAGTCTTATTTAAAAAATCCGGGAGGACGGAAAGCCAAATTGGATTGGTATTATAATTGGTTATCTCTACTCTCTAAATCTGAATCAGTGAAAAGTCACTGATTTTCAGTGAAATCTCACTGATTCAAATAGCTAGAATCCGTTCACTGATAATCAGTGAAAAGTTACTGATTCATTCAATGATTAAAGGTTACTGTTTGAATTAGTACATTATGGACCGATAGTTTACAGCACTTGTACCTTCTTAATTTAGCACGAGATTTAAATAATCATAAAAGCATATTGCTATCATAAAATCCAAACTAAAGTTCCAACGTCAATAAAAAAATTTAAAAATATGAAATCAGTCCCATTATTCAAAATTAAAGATTTTCTACAGCGATATCGATTTCGATATTTTATATTTATCTAATATTTCCTCTGATTCACGGTTTCTTTCACAAGTAAGAGTTTTCCTTTAAATACTTTTTTTTGAGGGGCTAAAATTTTTTCGGGCGCTCTATAACCTAAATTCTAGAAACCCTTTTCCGGTAGCCTTATCGAAAAAATGTTCCTATAAACAGACAAAATTTGAATGAAAAAGATAAGTAGAAGAAAAAGATTGTGATTTCATTGGGAGTTATTATTTTTCATTAAAGAAAAACAATAACTAAATGAACAAGAATTTTACACAGCCAGCAGGTCTGCTCATATCCCTCAGAGAAGAAAATTCTTGAATTAGGGCCTTAGCCAAGCACCAGTTTGCCTCATCAGGAGGATATCTTTTGAATTTATAAGATTATACAGTTTCTGTTCCATTTTAAATCAAGACTGTTTTTAGCAAAAAGCAAAGATGCCTGAAAAGTAAATTCGTATTACAGAACTGACCAGTAAAAATTCGGCCAAATATTACACCTAAAAAATTAATTTACGATTCCAGATACTTTAGAATCTTTTCGTATGGAATTAGAAACGGCATTTCGTGAACTTTCTGTAAAAATCCATGCATAGAAATAAAATTTAAAAAAAAATTATTTACCAGTTGAATTTTTTTTTTACATAAATTATAGAGCTTTAAACAATTTTAATTTTTCATTGTTTAATCTTTAATCATTTATTTTAAACTGTGGTTATATTTTTTTGAAAAAATTGGTTCGATAATAATCAACTTGATAAAAATTTTTATTTTAAAATTAAAGAGTGGAAACGAAAACTGGAAATTTTAAAACTAAAGATTTTTTGAATTGGACACTTTTTCGCATTTTTTTAGTTTTTCGAAAATATATACATCTTAAAAACTAACCATTTAATATTTGAGTAACTTGAACATAAATTCCATAAGTTGTCTCTAATTCTGCGCATTACTGATCTACAGATAATGATAGCAATGAATTCCATATTGACACGAAGATCTGAAAATAAAGTCACTTAATAATTAAACTTTAACAATAAAATATTTACAATAATAGTGAGCGTGATTTTTTCTTTAAAAATTTTATGCATTGTTTAAAATTATATAGTAAATTATATAATCAGAAGTTTTTTCTCATTTCTATTTTACTCGGCGAACTTTCGCTGTAAAAAAAATTTGATGTGCATTTAATATATATTTTTTTAAATTTCATATAAATTTAAAAAATGACTTCGTGGAGCGTAGTGAATTTGTCAAGGATTTTATAAAATTGTCACGCTCAATGCAGAATTTTTGCAGGTAATATTTGGATTTTCACAAGAATTTGTAAATTTACTACATTGAGAGAGATTAATTTACATGTAATTAGCATAAATTCTTTATTGAGCGTAAGGATTTTACAAAATTCTTGGTAAATTCACTACGATGCACGAAGTCATTTTTGAAATTGACCTATATAAAATTACAGAAAAAAAGTATAGGAAATCTACATAAACAGTGTGTATTTAAAGTGTATCAAAAATTACTTCTTATACCTGTATAATAACCTGCTACGAACTCGAAAAATTTAGTTACAACCGTACTCTAAAAATTGTGAATTCGAGATGTTGAGACTCTGATAATATAAATGGCTAAATCATTAAGTAAGATGGTAAAAAACGACCTACTTCAGACCAATGGAATACGGTGTTAAATCGATCCTTCATTTCTTATTAATCGACGTTTCGAAAACGACACGTTTTCCTCATCAGGATACAAAAGTCAGCACGTACAGAAGTTCTTAGAATAATCATGTCGAGTATGTGTTAAAAAATGTTTCTCCATTTCTAAGTTTTTTCTATAAGAAAAAATTGTGAAAATAATATATATAGTGGGAAAACAGAATGTAGAATGAAAAATGAAATATCTTGCTATTAAAAATGAGGTTAAGAATTTTAAAATAAGGTTTGATATTTACCTTAGAGTTGTCCATAAGTAAGAATTAAAAAAAAAGAAGAAAGGAATAATTAAATTAATTATTAAAAAAAATTGTGAAAAAACACTTTGTTAAATTAAACATTTTTGTTTTATTTGGGTAAGTTAGTTGAGTAAAAAAAACATTATTGGAAAGAAGGAACGTCCAAGCTAAGCTTGGCTTCATTTTAAACTGAGAATAGGAGAAACAGGACAATGAGTAGAGACAAACCTATCAATGCCGTAACTTTAATTAATCTAGTGAGGGTTAGTGAGACATGATTATTATAAGAACTTCTGTACGTGCTGACTTTTGTGTCCTGATGAGGAAAACGTATCGTTTTCGAAACGTCGATTAATAAGGAATAAAGGATCGATTTAACACCGTATTCCATTGTCCTGAAGTAGGTCGTTTTTTACCATCTTACTTGATGATTTAATCAATTTATTATCATAATACTCAGACAAATTAACATCGCCTTTTAACATCTTTTTAAGAAGTTTATTTATATGATCGTTCGAGTATTAATATTTTAACTGATTGTTGACTGTATTTTATTTTATATTTATTCTCATTAATATGTATCTCAACGAAATCAAAAATAATTATCCAAATTCTTTAACAGATGTAAAAAGTTTCATCAATTTGAACAAGAAGATTGATAAGTGTAAATCCAGAGAAGTATTTCTCGTTAATTGTCGCATGCATAATTTATTACCAAAGAATATTACTAATGCTACTAAGAATGTTAGAAATTTACAATTTTTTAGTCGGAGTGCAAA
>JAAAKG020112877.1:0-38681 GCA_010014905.2 Druon quercuslanigerum
TAGAGACATTTTTTCACAATCTTAAGATTTATCAATATTTTAATAATATTGATATAGACCAGTAGACAAACAAAATTGACAAACAAAATTAACATCTAAAATTAATAATTATAACACATGTATTTTATATTTAAAAAAGTCGAATTTTCAACGGAATACCTGCATTTTCTATCAAAAAGTTGAATTTTGAACTAAAAAAGATCACTTTTCAACCAAATAGTTGAATTTTTAACTAAAAAAGATAAATTCCCAACAAAAATAATGTAGTTAAATATTCAGTTAAAGAAGTTAATTTTCAACCCAAAAAAATGGATTTTTATTTAGAATTATGAGTCTTTAACTGGAATAACTAAATTTACAAAAAAAAAAAAAAAGAAATTGCAATCAAATACACGTATTGTTTATTTAAAAAAGTCGAATTTTCGACTAAATACATGTATTTTCTATCAAATTGTTAAATTTGGAACTAAAAAAGGTCACTTTTCGACCAAATAGTTGAATTTTCAATAGAAAAAGATAAATTTTCAATAAAAAACAGAATTGTTAAATTTTAAATTAAAATTTCTTTTCCCTTAAACAAAAGGAGTTTCGAACAAAATACTTATATTTTCAAATAAAATTATGAATCTTTGACTGGAATAGTTGAAATTGCAAACAAAAAACTGACTTATTATCCAAGGAGATTAATTTTCCTGATGAAGATTTAACTGGCATATTGAAATTTTCAACAACAAAAAAGGATTTTTTAACCAAAACAGAAGAATTTTCGACAAAATACATACATTTTCGAATGAAAAAAATTAATTTTTATCGAAAAATTCAACAGTGAAATTGAAAGTAAAAAAATTAATGTTGAAGCAACAAGATGACTTCTTGACTAAAATGATGCAATATTCAATTGAAATATTAAAATTTTCAGTTAAACATTAATTTTAAAAAAACAATAAAGTTTCAACTGGAATAGTCGAGTTTTCATTAAAAAAACTAAAATAACTTTCAACCATAGATAAAATTTCAATTGAAATTATGGATCTTCAACTTCAAAAATTAATGTTTAATGAAAGAGTTAAACTTGTATCCTAGGAGTTTAATTTTAACCAAAAAAATTCAACAAAAAATGTAATAGTTGATATTTCATCCAAAACAGATTTTAATTTGTAATAACAAATAGTTGACTACTACCAACAAGATGAGTTATCAACATTAGTTACAATTTCATCTAAAGTTTTCATCTAAAGAAAAATTAATTTTTACCCAAAAATGTAATAGTTACAATTTCAGTTAATTAATTAACTTACTGACTAAAAAAAGAATTTTTAATTTAAATTATTGATCTTCAAACCACAACAAAATCACGGTTCCCCGGTCGAGTAGCCACCCTCACAATTTATCACATGCATTTTTTTACAGAATTTAATTTACAATATTATCCATACTATCTTTAATTATTAAGGAATTTTATATTAGAAAATATATACATAATTCTACTGAACTGCAGAATATTCAAAATCCATTTCAGCTTTTGAAATTTGAAGGAGAGCGAACTTTGATAATGGAGGAAAATTTAATCTTAACCATAATTTTGGAGATTTTTTATTACAATTCTTAAGAATATATTCTGTAATAAATACAAAATAAGAATAAACTTGCATTACACCAGTTATATTATTTCTTTCCATACACTAAAAATGAAAAGCACTCTGAAAAAATATGATTATGTGACACAGGGAATCTAAATTACTCTAATCGAGCTTTATTACCAGGGTTTCTACTCAAGCCCTTCCTTAATAATCTAAAATGATATTAAACTTTCAGTTAAAACAATTCGTTTTCAACAACAAAAAAAAGAATCTTCAACGAAATAGGTCAATTGGGAATAAAAGATATATATTTTCAATTTAAATAATCAATCTTTAAAAAAAACAAATACTTTTTACTTGATCAGTTCAATATTCAACCAAAAATATCAATTTTCTACAAAAAATACGAATTTTCAACATAATACATCAATTTTTAAATAGAAAGATCATGTTTATAGAATATAGTTAAATTATCAAGGAAAAATAATACATTTTTAGCCAAAAATGGAACAATTCAATATTCAGTTAAAAAAATTAATTTTTAACAAAATAAACCAATTTTGAACAAAAAAATATTTAAGTATGCAGTTAAAATAATTCATTTAAAAAAACCAGAATTTTCAGCAAAAACTTCAATCTTCAACCCAAAAGATGAATTAACTACCAAACAAATTAATTTCCTAGCGAAGTAGTTCGACTTTTTACTTTAACAACGCAGTTACACTTTCAACCAAGTATAGTTAAATTTTTAACCAAAAAGATTAATTTTCAATCCAAAATAGTATATAGTAAAATTTTCAGTAAAAAATATTAATTTTCACTAAAAAAAAGCAATGATTTTTCAACTAGAGTAATAAATTAATCACTAAAAATAAGTAAAGTTTCAACCTGAAAAAATTATTTTATAAGAAAAGAATTAAACTTTGAACGAAGCAGTTGAATTTTCAACCAAAAAGATGATTTTTCTAGAAGAAAAGGACGAATTTTTAAACGAATTTTCTATAACAAAATACTTAAAGTTTTCCATCAGTACGATGAACTTTCAAATAAAGCGATGAATCATCAACTGGAATAGTTGAATTATCAACCAAACAGATCTATTTTAAAGCCAAGAAGATTAATTTTCTAACAAATAGGTACATTTTTAAATAAAATGATACAATATTCAACTAAATGAGATAAATTTTCAGTTCAATAATTAATTTTTAACCAAAAAAGGAAAACAAAAAACTTCAACAGTATAGTTAGGTTTTCAATAAGCATAGTAAAATAAAAAAAAAGCTTTTGCAGCAAAATAGTTCAATTTTCAACGAGAGATAAATTTTCAACGAAAAGAAATGAATTCTCAACAAAAAATTACATAAAATAATAATAAAAATAATAAAAATAATAAAAACTTATAAAGACGAATTATCAGCATGTGTTCAATTTTTAACTTAGAAAGAATTTTCAGTCAAACAGAAAAAAATTTGCATCAAATTGTTGAGTTTGCAGGCAAAAAAGATTAATTTTAACAAAGAGAATGAATTTTAACCAAAGGATTAATTTTTGGCCCAAAAGAACGATATTTCAACATAATTCATGATTGTTTAACGAAATAACTGGATTTTAATATAAAAAAGATAAATTTGTCAAACATAAATTTTCTAAAAGATAGTTAAGTTTTCGGTTAAATTAATTAATTTTCAATCAAAGAGAAGAATTTTCACTTAAAATATAGAACCTCCAACGAAAAAAAAAGAATTTCAAACAAAAGAAAATTAATTCTCAACCAAAAATATTATAGTTGGTATTTCAAAAAAACTTGTATTATTAACTAAAAAATATTTTTTAGTCAATAGAGAGCAAAATGTCAATCATAATGGTAAAATTTTTTACCAAGAAGATTAATTTTCTACTAAAAAGGACTAATTTACAACCAAAGAAGATAACTTTAAAACCAAAAATACGAATTTTCAACAAAATGTTAAAATGGAATAGTTAAATATTCAGTAAAGAAAATATTTTTCAGCTGATGAAAAAACGAATCTTTAACAAATAAAGATTTTTCAGTCAAGAAACAAGAAAAAGTTCATCCACATTGTTGAGTTTTTAAACGAAAAACACTAATTTTCGACCAACATGGTTTAGTTTTCAACTGAAATTATTGAATGTTTAACTGCAATAGTTATAATTTTCAGTTAAGCATTTTAAGTTAAACATTTAAGTGTTCAACCAAAGGGATGAATTTTCAATTAGAATTATGAATCAACACAAAAAAAACTTTTTAATATGATTTGAATTTTCAGCTAAGAGGATTAATCTTCTATCAAAAAGAACGAATGTTCAACAAAATACATGAATTTTAAACCACATATTCGAAATTTCAACTAAAAAAGATACCTTTTTAACCAAAATTAGAATAGCTAAATTTCCAGTGTAAAAAATGAATTTTCTAATAAAAAGAATAATTTTCTACCTAATTTTCATCCAAAGAGACGAATTTTCAACAAAAACAATAAATTTTTAGAAGACAATGTTGAACAAAAAATATTATTTTCCAACAATGTAGTTGAATTTTCAGTCAAGAAAATGAATTCTCCACGAAAAATAAAATAGTTCATATTTTAATTAAAAAAGAATTTAATTTTAAATTAAAAACAGCCGGATTCAAAGAAAACAGATGAATTCTCAACAAAACATGTAGTACATAGTTGATATTTTAACTAGAAAAGATTATAAGTTTGATAGAAACAGATTAATTTTCAATCATACAGTTTTAACCGCAAGTGAACAATTTTCTACCAAAATAGTTAAATTTTCAATCAGAGCCGATTTTTTAACAAAATACATGAATTTTCAACTAAAAAAGAACAACTGCCAACCGAAAATTGAACAGTTACATTTTCAATCATAAAGGCGAATTTTTAACTAAAATGACGGAATTTTCAAATGGAATAGTTAAATTTTAAGGTAAAGAGATGAAATTTCAATTAAAATTATGAATCTTTAGAAAAATTTTTTTTTTAAAGAATTTAACTTTCAACCAAAAAAGATTACTATTTAACAATAGTTGAACTTTTAACTAAGAATAATGTTCTATGAGAAATAGTTAAATTTTCAACCAAAAATAGAATAGTTCAATTTCCAGTTAAATAAAATACATTTCCCACCAAAAAACAACGAATTCCTCACAAAAAATTAAATCAAGTAATATAAAACGGTTTTTACAAATTAAAAAAACATTGTTATTTAATTTCTTTGTACAATTTAAAAAAGATTTAACCACACCTCGAAAAAATGCTTTGGTTTCCAAATTCCAAAAAATCTCTTAAAATGTACAGGTAAATAAAAATTTCCAACAATCCAGGTAAGTGGAAACTATTTTTTAAATTTATCACAACTTGCAGATCTTAAGAAGAGAATGTCTTATAACCGGATTCTGAAACTAGGGCAAACCTATGTTAGAAAAGTAGAATACCTGCTAACCCTATACTAACTTCCTTTTCCTAAAATCCTGCGAATAATTATTTGGCCTTGCACAAACTCGACACCTACGAGACCTTGACTCAGACCTTAAGAATAATCATTGCAAACAAGGTAAATTAGAGGTTAGAATAAAATAAAACCCTCATTACAATAAAACTAACCTATATTCATAGTTGAATTCTAAAATAATAATCTTACAACTTCAACGATTAAAAATATGAAATACTATTTCCATAAAATCCAAAACAATCATTTTCCATCATAATATACTAGTCCTACCACGTTGCAAAACACAACAACAAATTGAAATTGACTTTTTACAAACACTTTTTTTTGCACTTTTTGACTGCTTTGTCAATTTTCACACACCTTGAATGAAATGCACAAACAATAAAACAAAACCGAAATAAAATCAGTGACAGGAATGCATTAGTCCCTTGAAAGGGTTAAAACCGTCAAATTCCTGGAAGGAAGAGAATGTACGAAGCGGACAAATTCACAGCAGGTATTTCGGTAAACGTGTCAAATGTTAACAAAGTGAATGGAAATAGCAAAAAGAGAATGATATAAGTTGTTAGGAAGCTTTTTAATTCGAGAGTTACAAGCATTGGCGTGAATTGAAATACTGAATGGGGCAACTCCATTAGGTATGATTAGGCTTTTTGGGTCAGAAATTCGGATTTTCGGGAGTCAAAAGCAAAAGGCTTTCATTTTGTGCGAATCATCGAAAGACTCAACGGTTTGCGAATCGCTATGCTTGTGAACCGTTGTGAAAAGTAAGTATTGCAAGGAAGTAGAGTGCTATTCATTAAATAGAATATGAAGAGGTGTCCAACACAGTCCCGTCGGTTAAGATTCTAATTTTCGATGAAACCACTCCGAAAATTTTGCACCTTACTCGCCACAAATCGATGCAAAATTATTACAAAATTCGCAATCCTACGAGTTCATAGACTTTTGAATATTAATAATTTTTTAATTTTAAAATGAAAACTCACCACGACACAGCACAGACTGACGACATGCCGCCATGTTGTGTTTGAACACAAAACAAGAGCGACTAAAAACGGGTACTTTTCTGCCATACCGACAAACTATAATTAACTATCATCAGTTGCTAAAAACTAACATTTATGTATTTTGAATTTTGTCCTGATTTTCAGATGGTGACAGTCGCATATTTAAACGCTTTTTAAAATGGTTTTAAATTGTCTTTTGGTCCTCTTTGAATTGATCAATGTATTGTGACCGGATTTTGAATTAACCGTGAAGTTCAGATTTTACATAAGATTCATTTC
This sequence comes from Druon quercuslanigerum, assembly GCA_010014905.2. Taxonomy (NCBI): domain Eukaryota; kingdom Metazoa; phylum Arthropoda; class Insecta; order Hymenoptera; family Cynipidae; genus Druon; species Druon quercuslanigerum. Next base: position 6,347 of record JAAAKG020112877.1, read on the forward strand.
TCGTCTCCTTGTTGGTTTATGGCGAATCTGATTGGTCGAGAACCTAGATGTGAACTCTATGTGGAAAATAATTCTTTAATTCAAAAGCTATGCAACTCTCTAGCGACCCTATAATAGGAGCTTCATAAGAATAAAAAATAATTTTATATTATTTTATAATTTTATAATTAACAAAAAATTTCAACAAAAAATGGAGAAGTGCATTTTTAACTTAAAAAAAATTTAGAAAATTTTACCAAATTAGTATTGTTTGTCCCTCGGTATGCAGACATCTTGGATTTTCCCCACCCAACCTGGGCGGGAAAATATTAAATATTTAAAAAATGCTATTATGTACCAAATTGAAGTTTAAACTTTTTTATTTAAGAATCTTAGCATTTGATTGAAAATTGAAGTATATTATTGAAAATTCTTCCCTTTTGTTTGAAAGTTCAACTATTTTATTAAAGTTACCTTTCTTAAAAATGTTAATGGTTTTGTGAAAAATTCGACTTTCTGGATAGAAAATAATCTTTTTTGGTTGAAATAATAACTATTATAATTTTGGTTGAGAACTATCGTTCTTGGTTAAATTTAAATGATTTTTATTTAAAATTAAAATCTTTTTTTTGTGTGAAATAGCGACTATTATATTTTTTCTGCATTAATTTTTTTATTTAAAATTCAACTATTTTCTAAAAAATTCGCCTTCTTGGCTTAAAAATTTTACTATTTTGTTTAAATTCTATTTGATAGTTAGTTTCTTTTTTAATTAAAATATTTTTTATTTGAAAACTGATTTTGTAGAATGAAAATTTAAATACGTGGTTTAAAGACAATCTATTTTGTAAAAAAATCGTTACTTTTGTTAGAAAATCTAACTGATTGTAAATGCAAATGCCAATTGATAATTTGTTTCAAATCAGATATTTGTTGGTTGAAAAGCCTTTTTTTGTAGGATGAAAATTCGACTACGAAAAGTGGGTAAAAGTTAAACTATTTTGTTGAAAATTGTATTATTTGTTAAAAGATGAACTATTTTGTAACAAAAATCGGCCCTTTTGCTAGAAAATTCAACTTCTTGATTGTAAATGCTACTGCTAATTGATAATTTTGTTTTGTTCAATTCACATCTTTTTTGGTTAAAACTCATTTTTTTAGTTTGAAAATTCAACTGCATGGTTAAAATTCAAACTATTTTGTTGCAAATTTTATTATTTGAAAAAATTTATTTTGTGAAAATTTTGTCCCCTTTGCTAGCAATTTCAACTATTTGGTTGAAAATTAATTTTTGATGATTCAATATTCATTTTTGTTTGTTGAAAATTCAACTAATTAATTGAAAATTAATTTCTGTAGTTTGAAAATCCAATTGCGTGACCAAAAGTTCAACTATTTTGTTGAAAATGTAATTATTTTGTTAAGAATTAAGCTATTTAGGTAACAAGTCATATTTTTTAAAAATTTCAACTATTTTTTTGCGAACTTCGAATTGAAAAAAAAAGTATGAACTAATTGTTTCTTGTAATCTATAATCTACATTTATTTACGTAATACTGCAATCTCTAAAAACCAGAGTATATAAGTACATAAAACACAAACGACAACCATCAATCTTTCGGTAAAAAAATTTATAATACCGTTCAACCAGATGCAAACACGTTTGCTACAATATAAAAAATGAAGCTGCAATTCGAAAAACTAGCTAAAGATTTACATTCACTCAAGACTGAACATGTGAAATTCTAATAAATATTTTTCTCATTGCATGATTCACTCTTTGTGATATTTCAACTTATTTTAATGTGACGTGTTTTTTAAATATTATTAACATTTACTAAAAAATAAATACATTTTATAAAAGCTACTTACACCGATTTAAATTCCTAAACTTTATGATTTTTAAATCGTAACATGATAATATAAAATTTCTTTGTTTATAACAACAATAAAAACTGGAAGTGTACTGGAAACAAGTGAGAAAAAAAAACATAAAAAGGGCATTTTACTAATAAGTATTTCCCAGAAAACTACCGGGTTTAAAACATTTTAAATAACTAAATTTAACTATATATAAATACTGTGATTTCCGAGCCTCATCAAATATTTCAATACAGGTCCCACAAATGCACTAAAACTTGTATAATATATCATAACAAAACAAAAAATTGGTCCTTCACAACTCAAAGAAAAAAAAAATTTCATGAACTTAAAATTCAACAGATGTATACAATACATTTATAAATTACGGAGATGCAATTTTAAACTTAAAGTTTTGTGCTGGATTTGTCGGACTTATTTGAATCGACCGAAAATTCGTATTTTCTCGACATTTCGTACGGAGAAAGGGGTTCTTGTATTTCTCTGTTGCGCATACGACTAGCTATCACAGGGAAAAATAAATCTGGATCCTTTGCATCATCTCTACCACACGCCATTATTCCAATCCAACTGACGAGCAGTCCAATCACGAACGTGATAGCGAATCCAATTGGACAGTACCACATGTACGAAATCCGATAGAGGTAGAAATAAGAAGACTCTTCGTTTAAATAAGGGGAATCTTCGTTTCTGAAAAGCAAAATAAAAAAACAATTACTTACGCTGTAAAAAAATAGGTACTATGCAAGACAAAAATTCCATTCATTTAGGCGTTTTTGGTTTGTTACAGGTCAAGGAATTCTGAAAAGTCAGGGAAAACCTGAAAGAATAGTAAAACCTTTTTAAAAACTCTTATTTTTCCCTTGTTTTTAAGAAACTACCCTTTTTCTCGTTATTTCTCTTAAATGCGAAATGAATTATTAAAACCCACTAAGAAAATCCAACTATTTTTGACTAAAAGTTAATTCATTTTTATTTGAAAAATCTACAATTATATTTTTGGTTCAGAATTTATCTCCTTTGGTTAAAAATTTGATTATTTGGTCAAAAATTACATTATGTTGTTCAAATTTAAACTATTTTGTTAAAAAGTAATGTTTTTATCCAAAATTTAACACAAAATTAAACATTGAATTACTCACAGAAACTTGAACGTTTTTGATTAATCATTCAACTGTTTTGTTGAAAATTAATATATTTTTGGTTGAGGGTTCAACTATTTTTTTAAAAATTCATCTTTTCTTGACTAAATTAAACTGTTTTTAATTTTAAATTAAACTCTTTTGTGCCTGTAATATCAACTATTATAGTTTTCGTTAGGAATCATTCTTTTTTATAGAAAATTGAAGTACTTGATTGAAAGTTGTTCTTCTTTGTTCAAAATTATTTTTTTAGTTGACGATTAAATTATTTTGTTGAAAATACGTTATTTGTCGTAGCTCATAATTTTTTGTAATGAAAATTTTAACTATTTAATTTTTGGTTAAAAGTTGAATGACTTTGTTCGAAAATTAATTTTTTTTTAAAGATTCATAATTTTACAAAAATTTATTTCTCCGGCGTAAAATCTGATTGTTTTGGTAAATGATATTTTGTATGCGGAAAATTCATTTTTTAAATGGAAAGTTTAATCATGCACCATTTTTGGTCAAAAATTTATATGAAAATTTAACTATTTGGTTGAAAAATTAATTTTCTTTCTGTTTAAAGATTCATCATTTTAGTTTAAAACTCATTTCTTTAGTTAAAAATTCAATAGTTTTGTTGAAAACTACTTCTTTTTTAATTATTGTTTTAATTGAAAGTCTACTATTATATTTTTTGCAGAAAAATGATCTTTTTTATCTGAAAATTTATTTATTTGATGGAAAATTTAATGATTTTGTTGGAGATATATTTTTTGGTTATAAAATCAACCACTTAGTTAAAAGTTGAACTACTTTGTTAAAAAATTGTTTTATTGCTTGAAGACTGATACTAAATGTTTAATTTGAAGTTTATCCTTTATTGGTTAAAAATTAAACTATTTTATTGAAAAATGGTTTTATTTATTGTTAAACATTCATTTTTTTAAATTAAAATTTAACGTTTTTTATTCTATTTTTACTAAAAAATCTTTCTCGATTAAATTTCAACTCTTCTTGAAAATTCATCTTTTTTGTTAAAAAATTGATCACCTACGGTAGAAATTTTTTTTTTCGTTCTAAATTTGACGGTTTGGTTAAAAGCGATCTGTTTTGGTTAAAAATTTAATTATATTGTTAAAAATTCGTCTTTGTAGCTTGACTCCAACTGCTTTCGATATAAAATTCAAATCTGTTATGGTTGAAATATCAACCGTTATAATTTTCGTTAAGAACTCATCTTTTTAGGTTCAAATTTCGACTGGTTTATTGATCTTTTTTTTTTAAATAATTTTTCTAACTCAACTATTTTGCACCTCTTTTCATTACAAAATTTTCTAGTCAACTGTTTAAAAATTAAAATGTTTTAAGTAGAAATACCAAATATTATATTTTTCTTTGAAAGTTCATCTCTTTTGGTTGAAAATTTAACTACTTGTTTGAAGAATGAGCTCCTTTGTTTAAAATTCATTCTTTTTTGTTTGTTTAAAATTCATTTTTTTGTTTGTTTAAAATTCATTTTTTGGTTTGTTTAACATTCATCATTTTAGTTTAAAATTCATCTCTTTGATGAAAAAATTAACTGCTTTGTTTTGAAAACCATTTTTGTTTGTTTGACAATTCAACTATTGCGTTAAAAAATCGACTTTTAGGATTGAAAATTCATTTTGTTTGATTGGAAATTAACTTTTTTAATACATTTTTATAACAATTTATGACATTGCCAAATTGGTAAATTTCCGATAATAGGGAATTTTGCGAATTATCTAATTCCCGAATCTAGACAATTAAAAAATGGCTATATCAGAGTAAAATAATAAAATAAGAAATAATAAAATAAAATATTGTTATCTGATAAAGACAGTTTTCATTTTTTTTACTATTATTAAAATAATTTTCAATTGTTTAGATTCGGGAATTTGATAATTTGGAAATATTCTTGTATTGGACATTTTATAGTGTCGGATAATTTATAATGCCGGCACTATAATTTTTTGGGGATTTTTCAAACGTTCCGCTAAATATAGACTTTAAACGTTACTTTTTTAAATATTCCATTAAAAAATATGTTAAATTGTAAGTCAAAGTGTTCAAATTTCGATCTATAAATACCAATTCAACAAGTATTAATTTTAAACGATTTAAAATTAAAATAATTTAACTTCTAATTTAAGAGATGCTTCGTTAAAAAAACATAATCATTCAATTTTGAATCTTATAACTTAAAATTGATTAAAATGATATAATCTTCAATACATAAAGTTTTATTGACAAATTTATCTAAACAAATTTTCTTATACTTGAATGATAAAAGTTTAAAATTCAAGAGTTCTATTCAAACTCGGAAAAGACGGGAAATACTGGGAATTTTTTTTTACATCAATTAAAACGGCTACCCTGATAATTTTCATAAAGTAATTCTGTTTAAAAAAAATCTTACCTAGTTAATGCAGCAACATTTTGAAGCATATTAGAAATATCCGAAATTAATTCTTTAGTGTCACATCCATAAGTAGAGACTGGTAATGTGGGGGGCGCTGGTCTCGGTTGTCCAAAAGCGATCCAAAATGAAAATACTAAAGCTGTCATAACACCGGTAATTGCACCGCGTTGACTAGCTGATTCGCAAAGCATGCCTAAAGTGAAGATTCCCAACAATGGACCACCAACGACACCAAAAATTGTTAAACTAGCCTGCAATAAAAAAAAATTGTATTCCACAATCCTTTTTAAATTAGCGGCCTCAATAATGAAAAGGTTTTAATCGATTCATTTCAAAAAGATTGTGTACTTATTAATTGCAGGTTTCACACTCCTCCTATTCCCCTCTTTTCCCATTTTTTAAGAATTCCTCTTTTTCCCTGTTTTCAAGAAACTTCCACTTTTCTCTCGTTTTTACGGTTAAATTCGAACTGAATTAATAGAATCCAGCACGAAAAAACTACTATTTTTGGTTTCAAAAGTCTACAATTAAATTTTTTTATCAGAACTTATATCTTTTGGTTAAAAATATGTGCTAAAATATATAAAAATATGTAGTTTTTTTAATCCAAAATTCAAAATTGAACTACTCCATTTTTCGTTAAAACTTCACGTTTTTTTAGCTGAAAAGTTAACTATTTAGTTAAAAATTCAGATTCAAAACTAAAATTCAATTATTTTCTATAAAATTACGTGTTTTGTTTGAAAACTCAACTATTTTATTAAAAAGCTTTTTTTTCTTTGGTGGAAAAAGTAAACTACTATTATTTTTGTAGTGATGAATTTATCTTTTTAGTTTCAAGCTTCTACTGTTTTGCTGAAAATTTTATTATTTTGTGGAAATATAAACTATTTTGTTAGAAAGTCATATTTTTTATAGGAAAATTCAACCGTCTTCTGAATTGAATTGTTCAAATATTTGGTTAAAAATGCCAATATTTCGTTGAAAATGCGTGTGTTTTTCTTAAAAGTTCAACTATTTGGTTTAAAAGTAATCATTTTTAGTCCAAAAATTTAAAAAAATTAAAAATTAAACTACTAATACTTTTTTAGGTCGAAAAAATCAACTGTTTTGCTAAAAATTCGTCTTTTTGGAGAGATAATTCGTCCTTTTTGTTTAAAATTCAAGTATAGGTTGACCATTAATTTTTTGACTTCAAAATTTTCCCTCTAGTATGATTGTACTTTTAGTATTCATTTTTGTTAGCAAAGTCAACTATTAGATTTTTAGTTCAGAAGTAATCTCTTCTTGGTTAAAAATATCACTATTTGGTTAAAAATTTAATTATTTTGTTGAAAGTTCCCCTATTTTTTTTAAACTCATCCTTTTTGTTCCAAAATCCAAATAAAAATTTAAAATTTAAGTACTCAATTTTTTGTTAAAAGTTCATATTTTTTTAATTGAAAACCCAACTATGTACTTAAAAATTTAGATTTAATTTTTTTCTTGAAAATGTATGTGTTTTGTTGAAGCTTTAATTATTTTCTTCAACAATATTTTTTCTTTGATCGAAAAAATCAAATTTTTGCTAAAAGTTCGTCTTTTTAGATAGAAAATTGGTCCTTTTTTGAAATAAAATTGAATAATTAGGTTGACAATTAACTTTTTGAATTAAAAAATCATCTCCTTTGATAGAAAAACTATTTTGACTAAAAATTCATCTATTCTGTCGAACACTCATAGTTTTTTATTGAATTCAACTGCTTTTTTATTTAAAATTGAAATCCTTTTTTTGTTAAAATATCGACTATTATATTTTTTGTTCAGAACTGGAAATTGAAAATTGAATTACTCCATTTTTTGTTTAAAAATGGTGTTTTGTTGAAAATTCAAATATTTTGTTAAAAACTTCATTATTTGATTGAAAATTAAACTATTTTGGTAATAATATTATTATTTAGTTGAAAATTAAACTATTTTGTTAAAAATTCTTTTTTATTGGTCGAAAAATCAACTGTTTTGTTGAACATTCGTCTTTTATGGACAGAAAATTCGTTCTTTTTGGTATAACAACCAACTGAAAAATAAGTTTTTGGGTTGCAAATTCAACTATCCTCTAAAGAATTCATCTTTTTGGCTTGAAAATTTTTTAAATCGTGAGTAGACTTTCTACTATCAGGTTAAAAATGTAATTATTCCGTTGGAAATTAAACTATTTTGGGTTCAAACATTCAGTTGATTAGTTAAAAATTATAATATTTTGTTGCAAGTTCAACAATTTGGTATAAATTTCACCTTTCTTGGTTGAAAATTAACTTTTTTAAATTTTAAATTCCTCTCTATTGATAGAAAATTTACCTATCTTCTGAAAAAATCGTCTTTTTGGTTACAAAATTCAATTAATTGGTTAAAAATTCCAATATTTTGTTAAAAATTCGCCTTTTTTGCTTGAAAGTTCAACTATTTGGTTGCAGATTTTTCTTTACTGGCCGAGAATGAACTTTTTTATTGAAAATACATGCCTTTTGATATAAAATATTTTTGGTTAAAAATTTAATTCTCTGTACGGTTATTCATAGTATTCAAAAATTCGAACAATTTATCCTAATGACTTTTTTCAAAAAACCAAAAACTACCAGTTATTATTATATTTTTGAGAGTTAAACTATTTTGTTAAAAATTAATTTTTGTTGTTAAAGATTCATCTCTTGGTTTGAAAAATTATTTATTTTCTTGAAAATTAGCTTTTTCCTTAAAAGTGTATCTTCTTTAATTTTATAAAACTGTTTTTGTTTATTTAAAACAAAAACGTTTAGGTTGAAATATCATCTTTTTTAATTTTCTTGAGAATTCATTTTTTTGGTAGAAAAATCGTTTTTCTTGGTTGAAAATGAACTTTTTCATTAAAAATTCATCCTTTTGGGTTTGACATGAAATCTGGAAAATTTAAAGAATTTCATATTGAATTAAATATGGTACCCAAATTTTATTTTTAAAAATTATTTCCCTATCATTCCCCTATTTTCGTAAAAAATGTAAGGTTTAATTGGAATAATTTTGAAATTTAAGCACATAAAAATCTGGATGCTTTGAATATGAAATAAAAGTTGCTGGGCCTTTATATACAAAATATAGATAATTAGCAATATAATAATCAGATATAAAATACTTACTTGAAGAACACCTCCCAAATATTGAGCCAGGAAAGCGACAGCGATGCAAAGAAGTCCGAAAAAGAAGGCAAGAATTTTTCCAGTGTAGAGGGACATGGTGTCGGGAAATTCCTCGTCCTTAATTTTTCTATAAAGTGGTTTAATGTAATCTTCTAAACTAACTGCGGATAAGGAGTTCAAAGCTGCGGAAATCGAACTTAATCCCGCACTGAAGATACCTAAAAGAAATCACAAATAAAAATTAAAAATAATAGCAAAGTTTGAAGATTTTTGGAAAACTCTAATAAAAAAATTTCTTTAAACTCTCATTTTGACGTTTAAATTTTAATCCTGGGCTATGAATTACTAATTAGATAGCGAAGTTAAGAACAATGTTTTGAATAATAATACTTAAAATATTGATTTAAAATATAAATGATTATAAGTAGATAATTAAATATTTTTAGGAATCAAATACAATATACGCTGTATAATTCAAGTTTTTAATTCAAAGTAAATGTTGATTACTATTATTTTTCAGTTCTAAAAGTTTGAGCTTTTTTTTTGCTGTTGTAAAAAAGTAGTTTTTTACGTTGGTATAAAGTTAGGTACATTAAACATTATGTAAAAATACACTTATCATACAAGACTTATATTAAAAAGAATAGTAAATATCATTTTTGTACTTTAAACATAACTTATTTCGAAAATAAATCCTTTTTTTCAAATTACTTAAAAAATTGACATTAAAAAAATAAAAAACGGCTCTGAGAATGAGTTTAATTTTTCTTGGAAATTGTTTCTGAAGCATTTTAGAACGAAACCCAAAAATAATATAAGACCTCTCTTGTCACCCCCATTTAAAGTTCGTTCAGGCACACCGTGAATATATTTAAAAGAGTAAAATCATTTCTGTTCTCAAAATAATTGGGTATTATACTAATTTAAATTATTGAATTAAATTTTTGGCAATTTGAAGATAAATCTTTTGTATCTTACGATAAAATTGTTTTTAGAGATACAGCAAAATATATTTGTAATTTAAAATAATCAAACTATTGTCATTAGGTACATAGATTAATAATACAATCTTACGAAAGCATTCACATATTGATGTATGTTTATTTTTATGAATTTTATTTTCCTGTCGGATCACGGAAAAGTCTAGAATTTTGGAAAAAATCTTGCAACAATCAGGAAATTCGTATACGAGGCATTTTAAATTACTGTAAAGGATAATACATTTTTAATTAAAAAATTTGAATTTGAAATTATTTTATTCTGGTTAGAAATGTCTCTATGTTAAAGATGTCACAAGATTAATATTCTGATCTCTGAATATTAATTTTCAGGGAAAATGAAATATTGATCAGGAAAAAATTAAGGAATATTCAAAATGAAGGTTTGCGATCACACCAGTAAAATATTCTTGTCAGTGACTTATTTACCTTGCATTTCTAATTTTGTCTGTTTTTCAATTATTTCTTCCTGATGATTATATTTTTTCTTAAGAATTTCCTTATTTGTTTAAAAATTCAAAAATTTTGTTAAAATTTCATTCTTTTGGTTTAAGAATTCATCTATTTTAGTAGAAATCTCATCTTTGTAAAATAAAAATGTAACCATTTTGTTAAAAATTCAGCTTTTTTGATTAAATTCAAGTTTTTTTTTTATTAAAAATTAAAATAATTTTGGATTTAAATATCTACTATTACATGATTTGTTCGAAATTCATATTTTTTATTAAAAATTGATCTACTTGGTTGAAGGGTTGAAACACTTTGTTAAGAATTTTTTTTTTTTAATTCAAATTCCTAATTTTAAATGAAAAATACCTTTTTTTGGGTAAAAATGAAACTATTTTCTTGAAAGCTTGTTTGTTTCTTTTTTGTTAATACCTTAAATGTTTTTGGTTAAAATTTAATTGAAAAAAATCGACCATTAGGTTGGCAATTCATCTATTTGGTTAAAGATCATATTATTTTTTTGAAAATTCGTCTTTTTCGTTTGAAAGTTTAACTGTTTATTTGTAGATGCAACTCTGGTTAATAATTTTTTGTTAATTTAACTTTTTAGTTGAAAATTCATCTTTGCATGTTGTAAATTCCACTATGTAAATAAAATTTCAACTCTTTTGTTTAAAATTCGTAATTTTGGGTAGAGAATCAATATTTTTAAATTGAAATTTCATCTATTATATTTTTGTTTGAGAGTTCATCTTTGTTTTTAGTTAAATTCGACAGTTTTTTTATTTTAAGTTAAAATCTTGCTTTTGTTGAATTATCAACTATTATATTCTACGTCAAAAATGTTTTTTTTTTTAACTGAAAATTCAACTATTTGGTTGATAATTCAATTGTTTTTGGATGAAATTTAATCTTTTCTGTTTAAGAATTCGACCATTTGGTTAAAAAATCAAGCATTTGCTTATAATTTCTATTATACTGTTGACAATTCGCACCTTTTGCTTGAAAGTTTAACCATTTGATTGTACAAGCAAATGTTTGGTTACCTATTCATTTTTTTTTCTTAATTCATTAGCTGAAAATTAGTCTTTTTGGACTGAAGGTTTTTTTGGAAATTCAACTGTCGTAAAAACTTTAATTATTTGATTGAAATATAATTTTTTTAAATTCGACCATTTGGTGGAAAATCTTCTTTTCAGGTCGAAAATTTAACAATTTGGTTACACATTCAACTATTTCGTAGAAAATGTAATGACTTTGTTGAAAATTTAACTGTTTCGTTAAAAATTCGTCCTTTTTTATTGAAAATGCATCTTTTATGGTATAAGGTCATATTTCTTAGTTGAAATACATAAATTCGAAAGTTTGAAATTTCAACCTGAAGTTTTATTGTTTTATTCCGTCTATGACAGAAATACTCTATGAAAGAAATACTCTTTTAAAACAAAATTAAAAAGAGTGAAAACAAAAGCCAATGCTTCAATTATGAAATAGAATATTTTATGGAATACACTCTACTGAAAAATTTCTGATCGCAAGTAGGTAAACATGATTTTTTTTTTAATAAATAAGAAAAAAGAAATTACCAGCCACGAAGAGACCAGGAATTCCAGGCAAATGGGACAAAGTATCCATGACGTATAAAGGCATCAGCATATCATAAAGTGATATTCTGCCTTCTTTTACTGGATCGCAATTATAGTACTTGGAGTATATCGCTAAACCAGAAAAACTGGTCATAATAGACAGAGCAGTTAGAATTGGCCAATTTAACCACAATGCTAGTCTCGCTGATCTCAAACTCCTAAAAATCAAAAATTACAATATTCATAAAATCAATTCAGTAATTACAAAAAACTAACTATGTATAATAAAATTAAATATAAATATAATAATATTATAATCCTTTAGCAAGAAACTCTGTAAACTGTATAAAGTTTTCAAATAATTTGCAATGCTATTTTAATGATTTCTGCTATTAAATTTTTTAAATTGGATATACCTAGGAAGTTAAAAGTACATTCACGGCAATATAAAAAAGCCTGAGACAACATCAAATTTGTTGAATGAAATATTCAAGAGTAGAAATTCTCAAAATAAATTTTTATTTATTCTCTAAAGATGTATAGAAATTTGTTGAAATCACTTGAAATCGTATTAGTCTGTTAAAATAATGAGAAATCATTTGAAATTCCTTGTATACACATTAAATTAAAATTATTCATTACATAACTTTAATAAAATCCTTTACAAGAAAATACACGTGCATGAAGCGAACATTCACGTCCCTGGATTTTTATTTTCTAATATTACAAACGTAACATATTTAAAAATCCATAACAATACATTTTTGAAGCGAAATTTCTTGAAATTCTTTGGAATCTTTTAAAACAACTTAAAATCTGTCGTCATTTGAAAATTTACGAATTCCTTCATATCCCTTCAAACTATTGAAATCCGCATAAATCCCTTTAAATAAAATTGAATTTATTCTCTAATGTGCTCTGGAAATTCTTCAAAATCCCTTGAAATCTTGAAAATAAATTAAAAGAGATAGAATCACGTAACATTACAAAATTACGAATATAAAGTATTTAAAAATCCATAGCAACAATTTTTTTTATATTAAGAGTTCTAAAACTTTGTTAAAAACAAAATCCGTTTACATTATTTAAAATCTTTCAAACTAACTCTTATAATCATAAAAAAAAAGAATTTTTATTTATACATTTTGAAAGATTATCATCAATTTTCAATTGTAATTCTTGCAAATTATAGAACTTTCAATTGTAAATGTTTAAAATTGAACAGTATTTAATTTCGAACGTTTACAATAAACTGAATTGTAACTTAAAATTTGTAGAAATTTTAATTTTAAACGTTTAAAACTGAAGAGTTTTTAATTTAAAAAACAATACAATTATGAATTATGCAAGGTTAAAGTTTTACCATTAAAAATTTTGTGATTTTAATGATATTATACATTTGAAATTTCTTCAATTAAAAAATTAAGAATTAAAAGCATGAATTTTAATCTTCAAAATCCTTAAAGTAAAAGAGTTTTCAAATGCAACTCTTAAAAATAGTAGAAATTTAAATTACAAATGTTTAAAGTTGACGAGTTTTTAATATTAAAAATTCTGTAATTTTGACGATTTAATTCAAATTTTTTTCAATTTTGAAGATATAGAATTGGGAACCTCACTTTGATGTTTAATATCAAAATTTAGAAATTTTTATTTATACACCTTTCAAATTTATGAATATTCAATTAAAACTTTTTTTAATTTTGTAAATTTAGAATTAAAACTTGACTTTTAATCTTCAAAATCAAAATTTAGGAATTTTTATTTTAACGTCTTTAAAATTTACGAACTTACAATTGTAACTCTTAAAAATTGTATAAATTTGAATGAAATATTTTCAAAATTTGGGAGATATTACTTTATAAAATTTACTCCTAAAAATTATGCAAATTTGAAGTTTTACCACTAAAAATTCTGTATTTTTAAAGATTTACATTCTAAATTTCAAAACTTTGGAAGAATTAGAACTGAAAACTTGACTTTCGATCTTTAAAATTATCAAAACTTAAGAATTTTTATTTGTTACGTCTTTTCAATTTAAAAATTTACAATAGTAGCTCTTAACTTTTTAAGAAATTTTAATTATAAATGTTTAAAGTCGAAGAGCTTTCAATTAAAAATATATACGAGGAACAATTATGTCTGTTTTAAGTTTTACAATGAAAAATTGTGTAATTTTGATGATTTACATTTAAAATTTCATCATTTTGAAAGATTTATAACTTAAAACTTGACTTTTGATCTTCAAAATTATCAAAATTAAAGAATTTTTATTTTCACATTTTTAAAATTTCAGAACTTACAATTGTGATTATTGAAAGTAATCGAAATTCAATTATAAATGTTTAAAATTCAAGAAATATTCATTTTTTAAATTTACTATTAAAAATTATTCAAGTTTGAAGTTTTGCTACTTAAAATTCTGCATTTCTAATGATTTACATTCGAAATTTCATTCATTTTGAAATTTTAGAATTGAAAACTTGAATTTGATTTTAAAGTAATCCAAATTAGAGAACTTTCATTTATAAATTCTCTAAACTTAAAAAATTTTCAAATGTAACTCTTCAAAATTGTGGAGCTTTGAATTATAAACCTTTAAAATTGAAGAGCTTTCGTTTAGGACAATTTACAGTTAAATATTATTCAAGTTTGAAGTCTTAGATTAAACAACTTGAACATATTCATTTTTAAATTTAAAAATTGGTGCTCCTTTAACTAAATGAAAAAATTTAATCAGTTTTGTTAATATTTGAAAAATTCTAACTATGTATATCAAAAGAGGTTTTTTCTAAAATATGATTTTATATTATTTTCTATCAAAAATTTTAAAGATGAAAAATTCAAAAAAAATTTTTTTGCACAAATAGAAATATTTTTAAACGATCTAAATAAATTTGGTGTTATTTAAATATAAAATTAACGTACCTCACAGTCAGTAATCTTTGCACCTGGACTTGATTCACACCATAAAGAGACAAGAATGTGAAGAGCCCGCCAATAATTAAAGACCAATACGTGTGTCTAACAGTCGGATCCACAGAAAAGCTATAAAACAATTTAATTTATATATTAAAAACAGTTGTTTTGGCGAATGTTTTTTCTGATATCAAAGAAAAAGGGCAGATCCAGAGTGTGACTATAGAGCCCCCCCCCCTCAGAGATTTCAGAAACCAAATTTAAAAATTTGTAATCAGGTAAATAATTACCTCTTACTTTCCTTGACAAATTTGAGCGCCATAAATAAGTTTTACAACAAAAAAAGATGACTTTTTAACAAAATACTTAAATTTTCAAAAATGAAAGATTTTTCAGTAAACACTGAAAAAAAGTCATCAAAAATGTAGAATTTCCAAGTAAAAAAGATGAATTTCAAATGAAGAAGATTAAATTTCTGCTACATCAGACGAATTCTCAACCAAATACATACATTTTTAACAATATATTAAGAATGTTGAAGCTAAAAAGACGAGCTTTCTGCAAAACATTTGAATGTTTAATTAAATAATTACATTTTCAATATTTCCTTCTAAAAATATGAATTCTGAACAAAAAAGATAAATTATTACCTAAAAAGTTGCATTTTCAGCCAAAAAGATTATTTTGTTATAACAAAATACATTGAATTCTAACCAAATAGTAGAATTATTAATTAGGAAGATTAATTTTCTACTAAAAAAGACGAAATTTCAATAAATTACATAGATTGTGAACTATATAGTTGAATTTTTAAACTAAAAAATCAATTTTAACCAAAAATTGAATAGTTAAATTCTTATTTGGAAAAAATCAGTCTTCAATTTAAAAAAACGAATCTTCTACAAAACAGCTGAATCCTCAACCAAAACGAGATTAATTTTTAACCAAAAATTTACTTTTTTAACAAAAAAAAAGTATTTTCTGCCAAAAAAGACGAATGTTCAACAAAATACATAAATTTTGACCAAATAATTAATTTTTCAATCAAGAAGATTAATTTTCAACTATTAAACATGGAACTACAACATGGATAAAATAAAACATGGTCTACTAAACATAGAACAGTTACATTGTCATTGAAAAACAATAATTTTCCATCTAGAAAAGCGAATTTTTTACAAAATAACCGAATTTTCAAATAAAAAAACAACTAATTTTCGAACAAATAGTTGAATTTTTAACAAAGTTGTTGAATTTTCTAGAAAGTATTTGAATTTTCAACATAAAAAAGATAAATCTTCGACAACAAATATATTGGTTGAAATATGACTTAAAAAGATTGCAATTTCAAACAAAATAAAATTGAATTTCCCCGAAAAAGAAAAAGTTTTAACAAAATAGTTGAATCCTCCACAAAAAATATTAATTTTTAATTAAACAGTAGCATTTTTAACAAACAAAAAATTATTTTCTACCAAAAAAGATAGATTTTCGTCAAAATACATAAATTTCTGAACAAATACTTTAATTTTGAATCAAGAAGATTACTTTTCTACTAAAAAAGGTGCAATTTTCCACTAAATAGCTTAATTCTCCGTGTAAGAAAGATCACTTTTTAGGAAAAAATTAAACAGTGAAATTTTCAATGTAGAAAAGCGAATTTTTCACAAAAAAGTCGAATTTTCTACCAAATAGTTGAACTTTCTGCCAAGTTGTTGAATTTTCAACCCAAAAGACGAATTTTTTTTACAAAAAAGTCGAATTTTCATTGATAAAAATAAATTTTCGACCAAATAATTGAATTTCTTGCTAAGTTCTTGAACTTCTGAGACAAAAGGATAAATTTTCAACTCAAAAATATGAATTTTCAACCAAATAGTTCAATTTACAATCAAAGAGATGAATTTTCAACTAAAATGATTAATTATAAAACAAATGAAACTTTTAAAAAGGAATTCAACTTTAAACCAAGTCATTATATTTGAAACTAAGAAATATAAACTATCAACTAAGAAAATTAATTGTAAAAAAAAGAATTTTCAACAAACTTCGTGAATTTCCAACAAAAAATTAAATCTTTTATGAAAAAAATACAAATTTCAAAACCAAACAATCCAACTTTTAACTCAAAATCAGAAATTTTTAACCAAAAATGTAATAATTAAATAGTCAGTCTAAAAAATTATTTTTCAACAAAAGAGTTGAATTTTCATCGAAAAAGATGAATTTTCAATAAAAATATATAAGTTGACATTCCAACAAAAAAGATTGTAATTTTAAACGAAACACAATTGAATTTAACTAAAAAAGAAGATGTTTCAACAAAGATCTATTTCTAATAAAAAAGGAGGAATTTTCAACTGAACGATTGAATTTTTAGTCTAAGAAAGATCAATTATGAACTAAAATTGAAAAAATTAAATTTTCAATGAAAAACAATAATTGTCAAACGAGAAAACCAAATTTTTGAGAAAATTGTTGGATTTTCGACCAAATAGTTGAATCTTTAACCAGGTTGTTGAATTTTCATGTAAAAAAGACAAGTTTTAAAATCAAACAGTTCAATTTTTAAATAAAAAATAATAATGTATCTACGAAAAAGGAAATAATTAAATATTCAGTTAAGAAAATATATTTAAAAAAAGAATTTTTTAACAAAATAGTTTAATTTACAACCAAAAAGATGAATTTTTTAATAAACTTATGACTTTGAACCAAAAAAATGTATTTTTTAAATTAAATAGTTCAACGTTTAACCAAGGAGATAAATTTGCAACTAAGGAAGATGAACATTCAACCAAGAAGATTAATATTATTAATATTAGATGTTAATTTTTTGTTTGTCTACTGGTCTATATCAATATTGTTAAAATATTGGTAAATCTTAAAGTTGTGAAAAAAATGTCTCTATCTCCGCTGGGATCCGAACCCAGATCCCAGCGGAGATAAGGACATTTTTTTCACAACTTTAAGATTTATCAATATTTTAACAATATTGATATAGACCAGTAGACAAACAAAATTAACATCTAATATTAATAATAAAATATTCCCTGGTCAACAACCCTAAGATCAACAATAACAAGAAGATTAATTTTCAACTAAAAAACGATTTTTCAACCAAATATTTGAATTTTCATATCAAAAGACCAATTTTAAAACCAAGCAGTTCTATTCGACTAAAAAGGTCATTTTTTAACCAAAAATGTAATCATTAGACAGTTAAGAAAATTAATTCTCAATAATAAAAAAGCACGAATTTTCAGCAAAATATTGCAATTTTCAACCTAACAGTTGAATTTTCAACTAAAATTATAAATCCTCAAAAAAATAAAAGAATTTTTAATAAATTAGTTTAACTTTCCACCAAGAAGTTCAATTATCAACATAAAAAGAGAGATATTTAACAAAAATTGTACCTCATACAAGACAACATAGAAAAATCGTTGCCCAAAACCTCACCCTCTCTGAAACATTTTCTGGGCCCGCCTTTGTAAAGAAAGGAAATAGAACTTACTTATCAAATTGAATACGATCTCCTTTTTGTGCAATTCTCCAGATTTCTGATAAACCTCCAACATTGTAAGCGGCGGTTGCAATAACAACAAACACTGCAACGAACATGAGAATTCCTTGAAAAAGATCTGTGATCAAGACAGCTTTGATTCCTCCAACGCTGGAGTAGAAAGCACAGACGAGGCCGATTATAATAATACTCAGATTTTTCGACAATCCTGTCGTTGCTTCCAAAGCTAAGGCTGGTGCGTATAAAACAACACCCGAATATAAAAGCAGCTGGATCCAGTAAATAAAACTTGCGGTTAATCTAGCTGCCACACCGAATCTTCTTTCTAAATACTGCAAAAGAAAATTATTTTTATAGTCTTTCACCAAAATGGTGTTCTAAATACAATAATGGGATATAACTAATTTAGTAGCAGTTATTATACAAATTAATTTCCGAAGCCAAAAAGACTTATAGATGAATATAGGAAAATTAGAATTTGCCTGAACCCTGGAATTCAAACATTTTCAACATTTATATAAATGCTTTAAGATAGAAAAGATAAATTAATTTCAGAGTTAAATATTCATTTATTTTTGTTAAAAATTCATAACTTTGCTTGAAAATCCAACCATTATTGGCTGCGGATAATTCTTTTTTTGGTTAAAAATTTTATTATTTTGTTTGAAAATTGAATTATTTTGTTCCACTCTTCAACAATTTTGATAGAAAATTCAACTATTTGGTTGAAAAATAACTTTTTTGTTGAAAAATCAAACGCTTTGTAGAGAATGACTGAAGAATCTTTTTTGGTTGAAATTTTCGAAAATTTATAGAATTGCTTTAAACAAGAGAAAATTAATTTCAGAGTTTAATATTCTTTTTTTTTGTTTGTTAAAAATTAATTTTGTTACTTAAAATTTAATTGTTTAAGGTAAAAATTCATAATTTTAGTTAAAAGTTCATCTCTTTAGTTGAAAATCTAACCATTAAATTGCGGAGAACAATTATTTTTTGGTTAAAAATTTTATTATTTAGATTGAAAATTTAATTAATTTGTTCCAAATTCAACAATTTCGATAGAAAATTCCACTATTTGGTTGGAAAATAACTTTTTTATGGAAATTCAAATGCTTCGTAGAAAATAAGCCTTCATGGCTTTACTTTTTTAAATTTTGATTGAATTTTTCTTTCTCTCTTGGTTGAAAATTAAACATTTTTTGGTGAAAATTCGTTTTATGGTTGAATTTATCTGCTTTTATTTCAAAATAAAATATTTTTTTGTTGAAATATCAAAAATTACATTTTTCATTGATAATTTATATTTTTTCATTTAAAATTGTTTTTTTCAATTATAAATTTAAGTAATTATTTTTTGCTTCAAAATTTTCTTTTTAGTTGAAAATTAACGTACTTTGTTGAAGGTTCCTCTTTCTATTAGAAAATTAATCTTTTTTTGTTGAAAAGTCAACTACTTGTTCAGAAATTTAATTTTTGTTCGCAATAAAATTTTAAATATTTGCTTGAAAATTCCTTTTTGTTGTTGTTTATTTCGTCTATTTTTTATTTAAAATAAGAAGATTATTTGGTTTAAATATCAATTATTATACTTTTCGTAAAAAATTAATCTTTTTTGGTTGGAAATGTTTTTGGTTATAGATTTAACTACTTAACTACATCTTTTTTTGGTTAAACATGTTATTAATAATTTTTTTGTACAAAATTTGGCTCTAGATTAAAAATTTAAATGAATTCTGTTGATATTTTTTTCTCTCTACTAAAGAATCTTTATTGGTTGAAAATTGAACTCAGCTGTTGATAATTCGTCTTTTTAGTTTGAAAATTCATCTCTTTTAGTAGAAATCTCATCTTCTTCTGATTCAAAATGCAAATGTTTGATTCAACTATTTGGTTCAAAATTTATTTTTCTGTTGTCGAAAATCCATGTATTTTGTTAAAAATTCGTCTCTTTTGGTAGATTTTAGTTGATAGTTCATCTTTTTGGTTAAAAATTTAACAATTCTATTGGAAATTCATTTTGCTTTACTTGAAATTTAATTTTTTTACAAGTTAGGTACTTATTCCATTTTTGGTAGAAGGTTTAACTTTTTGGTTTTAAAAATTTATTTTTTTTATATGAAACATCAAATATTTTGTTCAAAATTCTTCTTTTCGTTCAAAAAAATTAATCTCCTTGGTTGTAATTTCATATTTCTTAGTTGTTAATTTAACGAATTGGGTGAAAGTTAAACTAATTTTCATAAATTTTATTGCTTTGGTTAATGGTTCATTATTTTGGTTACAAATTCATCTTTCTTGTTGTATATATAACTATTTTGTTGAAAATTCATTTTTCTTTACTTACATATTTAGTCAGAAGTTGAACTTTTTGATTTTAAAATTAATCCTTTTTGAACGAAAATTCAAGTATGTGGGTGAAAATTCGTCTTTTTGTTGAAAATACTTCTTCTTGATTAAATATTAATATTTTCAGTTACAAAATTTAACAAATCAATTAAAAGTTGGACTCTTCTGTTTAAATATTCAGTTTTTGTTGTTGATGATTAATAATTTTAGTCGAAAGTTAATCTATTTGATTAAAAAATTAAATATTTTGTTGCAATTATGTTTTGTATTGTTTGAAAATTAATTTTGTAAACTGACTATTTACTTATTTCACTTTTTGATGAAAGTTAAACTTTTTCGTTTTAAAATTCATCTTTTTAACTGAAAATTCAACTATTTGATAGAAAATTCGTCTTTTTGATAGAAAATTAATCTTCCAGGTTAAAAATTCAGAAATTTAATGACTTGCTTGAAACTCGAACACCTTTATTAATCATTTATTTTTTGGTTGATGATTCAGAATTTTTGTTGAAAAATCATCTCTTTAGTTGAAATTGAACTTTAAAAAAAAAATTGTTGCTCTTTTTAATTAATGTTTCAACTAAAAATTTAACTTTTGTAGTTAAAGATTGATCATTTCAATTGAACATTCATCATTTTAGTTAAAATTTTATCATTTTGTTGCAATTTCACTTTTACTTGTTAAAAATGTTCTTTTTAATCTGAAAATTAAACTATTATAGTTTTCTGTTGACCCTAGGAAGTTGTAAATCTTCCAGAAGTGGGAGTAGAAACTAGTTAGACCTGAAGAGCCACTTTAAGAAAGAAACAAATGAATTCCCAGAGACACAACGATTCATGGCCCAATGTAAGAAGGAGAATTGGAATTTTTCTCCCATCCTGAAATTTATAATTTTCTTAAACATTCCTTGTTTTAGAAATATTATACCGGTCTCGACTAACCAATAGAAAGTATTAAAACTTTCACTCAACAGATAGGATGGAAGTTACCTAAAATTTAATTTATGATCCGCAAAAGTGGGTTATTTTTATCTGAAGTTGATAATCAGTTTACTGTCCATTTTTCTTGTTACATATATCTCATAAAAAATTATAACATACAAGTAACTAAAAAAGTAACGATATTAACTTTCTTTATACTAATTAAGAAAAAGTTACATTTTGAATCTGTAACGATAACAATAACTGGTTACTTTTTTCGTGATGTGACGGTAACGATAACTAGTTCTTTTTAAAAATCAGGGTGGCGAGTGACTTCAAAATTTCCGGTAACTTCCCGGTTATTTCCCAGTCAAGTTATTCAATTTTCCTTGTCAACTAAAAGTAACATATTCATATTTTCCGAACAATCCAAAACATCCTTTAACAAAAAAGAGCAAAACTTTGCATAATAAATTAATTTTGAAAGCAAATACTTAAAAGTTTCACAAAAAAATACCAATTTTTAGCAAAAATGGAACAGTTAAACTTTCAGTTAGAAAAATTAAATTTCAACAAGAAAAAAACAGATTTTCAAAAAAATAATTCAATTTTCAACCAGTGATGAATTTTCAAATAAAACTGGAACACATAAAAATCAACGAAAAAGATAAATTTAAAAAAAAAGATAAATTTTATACTAAAAAATAAAAATTTTCAACAAAATACATGTATTTTTAACGAAATAGTTAGATTTTTAATTGAAGGAGACAAATTTTCAACTAATTAGTTGAAGTTTGAACTAAAAAAATAATACTTTTTAACCGAAAATGGAATAGGAATATTTTTAGTTAAAAATGAATTATAAACCAAGCAGTTGAATTTTGAAATAAACAAAAAAATAATAATTTTCAACCAAAAATGGAATAGTAACATTTTTAGTAAAAAAAATTAATTTTAAACCAAACATAAGAGTTTTCACCTAAAAAAATAAATCTTCAACTGAAATAGTTAAATATTCAATCAAAAAAAATTGTGCTAAAAAATATAAAGTGTCAAACAAAACTTAAATAATTAAATTTTAGGTTAAAAAAATTAATTTTTAACTAAACAGATGAATTTTCAACTAAAAATGTGGAATTTCAATTGAAAAAAGTTAAATTTTTAGCTAAAACAATTACTTTCCACACCAAAAATAGTTAAATTTCCAAATAAAGTGATGAATTTTCAAATAAACTTATTAATATTTAACTGGGATGGTTGAATTTTAAACCAGAAAGATGAATTTTTAACTGACATAATGAATCTTTAAATCAAATAGTTGAATTATAGACCAAAAAGATTAATTTTCTACCAAAAAAATTAATTTATATCAAAAAAAGGAAACAATTTTTCAACTTTTTCAAACAAAAAATGAATAGTTAAATTGTTAGCCTAAAAATTAATGTTTAAACAAAGAGATGAATTTTTAACTAAACTTATGAAATATTTAACTGGAATAATAGTTGCGTTTTCAGGTAAAAAGAAAATATATTCAAAGAAAGTAGAAGTTTTCAATAAACTAATTCATATTTCAACCAAATAATAATTATAAATATTTAACTGGAATACTTGAATTTTTAACAAAAAAAAAGGAATTTTTAAACAAGGAGATTACCCTTTACAGAAAAGGATAATTTTCTACAAACAATCGATTTTTTAAAACAAAATACGTGAATTTCCAACGAAATATTTAAATTTTCAATGAAAAAATACAAACTCTCTTCTAAATTTTTGAATTTTGAACTAAAAAAGATCAATTTTTAACAACAAATAAAATAGTTAAATTTTCAATTATAGAAATTAATTTTCAACCAAACTGATGAATTTACTACTAAAATGATGAATCTTCAACTGAAATAGTTCAATTTTATGCCAAAAAGACGAATTTTCATCCAAAAAGATTAATTTTCTACAAACAAGCGAAATTTTCACAAAGAGATAAATTTTTAAACAACTAGTTTAATTCCTAAATAAAGAATATCAATTTTTAACCAAATAGTTGGTGTTTTATCCAAAAAACATATTTTTTAACAAAAAATAAAATGGTTCATTTTTCTGTTCAAAATATCATTCTTAACAACTAAAACTGGATTTTCAGCAAAATACTTAAATTTTTTAGTGGAATAGTTAAATGTTTAGTTAAAAATGTTTTTCTACAAACTAGTTATATTTTTAACTTCAGATTCAGTTCCTCGTGAAATTATTTTTCTCTTACCGCAACTCCCTGTCGTGCAATAAAAATGATAAATATTGTTTTTAATTCCCTGTTCCGAGATGAGTAGGCGAATAAAATGGACAAATAAATTTTTTGAAAAAATGAAGAAAATGATTATTTCTATATGTTTAACATATTATCAATTCGATTATAAAACTTAAGTCAGTGAAAAAAATCGCAAAAGATTTTACTTATACTGTAAAATAATAATCATTCAATAATAAATTATTAATTAGAGTAAACTGAGATAATGCGAAAAATCTGCGACTGCAAATAAAGTAGAAATCACTTTTCTAAGTTTAACAAACCTATTAAAATAATGAAAACTTGAAATTTTCTGCGATCAAGAGTAAATTCCTGGTTTTTTATTTAAATCCCTGGTCATTTCCCCATCACTGGCTAAATGATAAGTTACTTTATGACGAAATTTGATTTAAAAAAATTACCTCATAAGCACTGGTGGCCTGAAGTTTAAAAAACACAGGTAGAAATCCATAGCAGACGATTGGGGTACCGATGAAGTAGGAAATGTTTATTACAACAAACTGAGTACCGAATCTGTAATTTTCAGAAGATACTCCCAAAAGGGTTACTGCAGACATGAAGGAAACCATTAGAGCCATCCCGATCGGAAGGAAATTCATCGATTTGTTCGCTGTGTAATATTCCTACAAAAAAATAACAACGTTTAACCTTGATAAACGAGTTTTTAAACAATTAAAACAAAATTAAGCTTAAACTATTAAAATTTTTTAAAATTCTGTAATTTCAGTCCCCGGATTCAGTTCAGGGATGAAAAATAGTATAAATTGTGTCATAAATTGGAAAAAATAAAGTCAAAATAAGTACATTATTAAATTTTTGGTTCAAAATTAAATTGATTCTGTTGAAAATTGTTGTATTTTGTTAAAAAGTAATATTTTATGGTTACAAAATCAACTGTTTTGTAGCAAATTCTTTTTTTTTTTTGACTTGAAAACTCAACAGTTTGATTGTATTTTTTTTTTGTTTACTAACAAATTTTGTTGATGTTGGAAATTAAGCTGCTTCAACTGTCTGGTTAAACATTAATTTTTTTTAATTCAACTGTTTTGTAGAAAATTTGTATCTCGGACTGGAAAATTAAAAAATTTTGTAGGAAATTTAACTATTTGGCTGCAAATTTATGTATTTTGTACAAAATTCGTATTTTGTGGTAGCAAATCAATTTTTTGTTTGATAAAAATACAACTAATTGGTTAAAAAGTAATCTATTTGAGCTGAGGATTCAAGCATTTTATTGAAAATTATTTTTTTTTATAAATCCAACTGATCTAGTGATTAATTTTAAACTGGAATATTTGAATTTTAAATCAAAAATTGAATAGTTAAATTTTAAAGTAAAAGAAAATAATGTTCAAACAAATTAATTTGCAATTAAAATGGTGGGATATTGAATTGAAATAGTTACATTTTCATTTAAAAAATTATAATTTTCAACAAGAAAAAAAATAATTTACAAAAAAATCACATTTACAAACTAAATGATGATTTTTTAACTGGAATTGTTTTTTTTTCAACTAAAAAGATGATTTTTTGACGATGAAATGCTGAATCTTTACCTAGGATAGTTGAATTTTTAACCAAAAACATGAATTTCTGAACAAGAAGATTAATTTTCTACCAAAAGAGACGAAATTTCAACAAAATACACAAATGCTCATTTGAAAAAAAAAATTTATTAAAAACTGAATCGTTAAATTTTCAGTTTAAAAAAGTTTTGTTAAGTTAAAGATATGAATTTTCAACTAAAATGATGAAATATTTAATTGAAAAAGTAGTTAAATTTTCAGTTCAAACCATTTTTCAACCAAAAAAAACCTGATTTGAAAAATATACATTTTCAAACAAAGTATTGAATTCAAAAACAAAAAGATACATTTTTAACTAAAAGAATACTGGAATAGTAGATTTTTAACAAAAATACGACTTTTTAACCAAGAAAATTAATTTCAACCAAAAAAGACGAATTTACAACAAAATACATGAATTTTCAACTAAAAAGATAAGTTGTCAAAATAAAATTGAATAGTTCAATTTTTAGTTAAAATAATTAATATTTAAATAAAAAGATGAATTTTTAATCAAGGAAATTAATTTCTACCAAAAAAGACGAATTTTCAACAAAATACATGAATTTTCAACTAAAAATATAAATTGTTAAGAAAAAAATCAAATTTAAAAAACACAGTCACAGTTTCAAACGAAGTGATTAATTTGCAACTAAAATGATTACTATCCAACAGGAATAGTCGCATTTTAAGCAAAAAATACGAATTTTCAAAAGAAATGACAAAAATGACGAAAAAAAAACTGTTGAATTTTCAACCAAAAAGATTAATTTCTGACCAAGAAGATTAATTTGGTACAAGAAAAGACGGAATTTCAAGAAAACAAAAATTTTCATTTGAAAACGATTTTTAACCGAAAATGGAGTAGTTAAATTTTTAGTTACAAAAACTAATTTTCAAACAATGAGATCGATTTTTAACTAAAATGATGGAATATTCAACTAGCATGATTAAATTTTCAGTTAGAAAAATTATTTTAAAACAACAAACAACAATCATTATTATTTAATTTTATATTTTAGCTTAAAAAACAAAATTAATTACGCTCTCGAAAAAATTACTCGACATTTCCAGGGTTTCCAATTAATTTTTAGGAAAAAAAAAGTACAATTATGATCTGGGTTGATTTTAAGACCTAAATGCACATTTAATTAATTCATTATTCATAGAAGAAAGGTCAAAGTATAATTTCCTTCGATTGCACCTTCAACCATCACGGCTAAATAAAATTTACAATTTTTTTTAAGTTACCTCTGTCGTCCTTTGTCGACCTCCAGTGAGTCGGTAATAAATACCGATTGAGGTACTGACGCAGAGCATGAGTACAATGACTAAATAGTCGACCCATCCTAAAGTTGCTGTACTCTCCATAATTTTTCTGAAAAATAACCAAAATAAATATTGAATTATTAGTTGTATTTAGATGTAATATTTCTTAAATCAGAATGGACAAATTTAAAGTTTAAATTATTATATTAGTTTGGGGACCACCGAAAAATACCAAAAAATAAAATTCCCTACACTGTAAAATTCCCGATTTTGAAAAATCCCAAATATAAACAATTTAACATTTTTTTAAATGAAATATATTTATTTAAAATAAAATAATAAAATATTTTTATACAACAAAAATTTTAGTGTTTAAAGTTTATAAAATTGTTACTTGAATTTAAAATAACTACACAGAATTAAAAAAAATTTTCATCCAGAAATATATTTTTTTCAATTGTTGTTATTTTAAATTCCAACAATAATTTCCAAAACTTCAAACATTAAAAGCAATATTTATATAAAACATTATTCATATAAAAATATTTGATTATTATAATTTTAATAAATAAATAATATTTATAACAAAAAGTTTGTATTGTTTTAATTCGGGAACTTTCTCGTTCGGATATTTTATCATTCGGAAATTTCCTGTCGGTAATTTTATTATTCGGGAATTATTCAAATTTGGTAATAGTATAAACGATTGGACGACTGAAAAATCCAGAAAAATAAAATTCCCGTCACTGTAAAATTCTTGAAAAATACAATTTCTGAATAATAAATCTTCGAATAATAAGATTTCCGAATTGGAGAATTCCCGAACAGTAAAATTTCGGAATAATAAAAATACCGTATAATAAAATTCTAAACCCCTTATAATGTCAACAAATTAAAAAATTCCCGAATTTAAAGAATTACATTTTTTTAATGAAAATGTTTTATTTATTAAAAATAAAATAATCAAATTTTTCAAAACAAATTATTTCTACCGTTTAAACAACAATTAAATTTACAATTTTATAATTGTTATAATTTAGGACTTTTATAAGTAGTGTATTTTCTAGTATGAATACTTTATAATTGTGCAATTTCTGTCGGGAATATTATTAATCGGAAATTTAAATTCGATATTATAAACTGTTGGTATTTTTATTTTTTGGGAATTTTCCAATTTGATAATACCATTAACTGGTTGGAAATTTTATTATTTAAGAATTGTCCAATCCGGAAATTTTATTATTCAGGAATTTTATAATTCAGGAGTTTTCCAACGATTTTCCAAGATTAACTTTTCGAGAAATTTAGTATTTAAGAATTATCGAATTCGGCAATTTTTCGTATTCAGGAATGTATTCAGGATTTTATTATTCAAGAATTTCAATAAGAAACATCAAAATTAACTTTTATCGATTTTTACTATTCAAATTATACATTTTCCAATGAGGAAATTTTATTATTCAGGAATAATATAATTCAGGAATTTTATTATTTAGGAATTTTCCAATTCGGCAATATTATTAACTTATCGTGAATTTTATTATTTGGTAAATTTCCAATTTGAGAATTTTTTTATTTGGGAATTTTATTTTTCGGGATTTTTCAGTGGTCCCTAAACTATCCAGAATTTTATTATTTGGGAATTTTCCAATTCGGTAATATTATAAACTTTTCAGGAATGTAACAAATCGGAAATTTTATTATTCGGAAATTTTAGTACTCGGGAATTTTATTACTTCGGAAATTTTCCAATTCGGTATTATTATTAACTTTTCGTGAATTTTATTATTTGGGAATGTTCCCATTCGCTAAGATCATAAACTTTTCGGGAATTTTATTATACGGGAACTTTCCAATTCGGGAATTTTATTATTGGGAAATTTGATTATTCGAGAATTTTCCAGTGTCGGGAATTTTAATTTTTCGGGATTTTTCAGTTGTCCTGATTTTAAATCATTCAAAATAATTAGTTTTTCAAAACGTCTCTCAGACTCTTCAGATTGAACTAAAAGATACTTTTTTTTTGAATAAAAGATAAGTATGATAAATGAATCCCTGCAATTAGAATTTTATGATTCTTCAGGAAAAGTTGCAATCTTTATTATGAATATAAAACTGAGTTTAATACTAGATATAGCACAATAAAGATAAATTTTACGTGGTATTTAATTTTATATTTTCTAACTTTCTTCGAATACCTTTGACCGTTTTCTAAATTAGTTTTTAATACTTTCAATACAAGAATGACATTTAGAAAACTCAATCAATTTGGGAATAAATTACGTAAAAATAACAAATATAAACTTTACGACACAACTTTGACTCAACTTATGTTATTAAATGAAGGATAGATAATCTCTCTTTCAATATAACATGACGTAAAACGAAAATAATTACTTAGTCAACTTTACAATAAAGAGGAAATAAGCTAACATACACAAAATATCAGGAAAACAAAAATGTAATTTATTCAAGTGCTTAATTATTAATTTGTGAACAGTTGTAGAAAAAATAATAATATTTTGAAGTTGTTATTACCTATTTAATTAAGTTCTGTGAGGCTCCGTACCGGCAAAAAATGCCGACCTTTCTCCTAATGTATTTGTACCACACTAACGTTAAATTATTCTTCTGAATTGCCTTACGACAGTGAAGTAGATAAACAGAAAATTAAGCAAACTGTAACGAGATTTTAAATTTCTTAGTCAAAATTTTAATTATTTCAATAAAAATTTGAATAACGAATTTAAATAATACAACATTTAAATAGCGATATATCACTTCGATAAAAATGTATACGTTTGTCTCTTTATCTTCCAAAATTTAAAAATAAATTTCAGAATTCTTAAAGATTTTCCTACGTTACTGGCTGTCAGCGACTGCGCACTTCGTTTTAAAAGCGCGTGTGGCAGTTGTGATGCAAACGAAATTTTTTTCAATCGGAATCTCACGTGGACTTTCATGTTTGAAGGATCCTTTTTAAATCGCCATCTGTAAAAGAAAAAAAGAGGTTTTAAATACTAAATCCATTCTCTTGTAATAAAACGATTTACTACTTCAACAAAAAAAAGAAGAAAATAATAATTTTAAAATACCAAGGACCTTGAATAAAGACTTGAAGAATGAATTGAAATTCTATTCTCTTAAAGTGTAAACTAAATAAAAAAATATATTTTCTTATTTTAGCTCACTGATTACTTCGATCTTTATAATTTACCTTTCGGAGTGGGATGGTCCAAATTCTTTTTTTCTCGAATTTTCATAAAAATCGGCCGAAAATTTGTTCGAACCCACAAAAATATAAATCCATTTTTACAAAATTATATTTAAGTGGCTGAATCTAGTTCAAACTCAACACTTATCTTCACGGAAAACCATAAAATACGAACAAAATAATACTTTTTAAATATCATCTTCATAAGCCTGTTTTTTTTGGCCCTAAAAAACCACGTAAGTGAAAAAATGGATTTTGCGAGTTTTTGACGCAAAATTTTTTAGTAATTTTCTTTTCGAATATAGATAGAAAGTCGCAGTTTTTTCAAAAATATTCCACTTTTTGTACAATTTCCAAATAGAGTGAGGTAATAATATTTTATTAATAACAATGCTAGAAAATTGCGGTTTAAAAAAAAAATCATTTTTGGCCAAACTTTAAATTAAACTGAGATAAATAATTGATTAAAGTTAACAAAAGTAATTGTTTAAATAATTTACCATTATTATTGATAATATTCAACTTGAAAAATGATAGAAAGTTGCAATTTTTCTGAAATTAACAACTATTTATCTACTTTTCACTTGGGTGAGTTAATAATTCATTCAATTTAGTAAAAATAATTTGATAAACAAACAACACAACTTTCTAGCACTTATTTTAGAGAAGATAATTATAAACAATATTAAATTGTTCAAACAACTATTTTTATTATTTTGCATTCATTATTACCTAAGTGAAAAATAGACGAATAGTTAAAATTTGTAGAAAGAATTACAACTTTATACCATTAGTGAAAGACAATATTATTAACAATAATAATAAATAGTTTAAAAAATTAGTTTTGTTAACTTGACTTAATTTTTTCTTCACTTCAATGGAAAAATGGACAAAAAGTTTAAAAACTTCAGAAACAACGAAATATCTAGTATTAGTGTAGAAGATGATAGCTATAAACAATAATAATTCATTTAAACAATTATGTGTGTTAAAATAAATTAACTATTACCTTTCTCTAATTGAAATTTGGACAAAGAGTGAACAATTTTTGAAAAAACCGCGACTTTCTTTCTCTATTCTAAAAAAAAAGATGTTAAAAACAATAATAAATTGTTCCGACAATAAAAAAGTCATAATTAACGCAAAAAACTCGCAAACCCCATTTTTTCAATAATGGGGGTTTTTGGGACCCTATAAAAATAAATTATGAGATTGGTATTTAAAAATTAATATTTTATTCGTAT
The DNA here is from genome assembly GCA_010014905.2 of Druon quercuslanigerum. Lineage (NCBI taxonomy): Eukaryota > Metazoa > Arthropoda > Insecta > Hymenoptera > Cynipidae > Druon > Druon quercuslanigerum. Next base: position 37,260 of record JAAAKG020112877.1, read on the forward strand.
GCTATGGCTATTTTTGAAAAGAAATGTTTTGTTTCAACTCGATTCAGATAATATTGACGATTCTGAATAAAATTAACAAAAATGTATTTATTCTTATCGGAAATACGTGTTAAACGTCATGAGGCTTGCGCCACCTGTAACAATCATTTTGTTTCAAAACAAAGTAAAAGGATGTATTTTTGTGTGGATTCGAACAAAATTTCCAGACTCATGAGAGAATAATGATCCATAATAGACTTTCTTAAATAAGAACTAATCTTTGCACTTATCCACGAAAAAATAAATGCGTGTCTTAACAAGTATTTCCCATAAGAAATCTTTTTCTGTAAATTTTGTTCAGAGTCGTCGATCTCAGGTGAATCGAATTGAAAATCAAAATTTCGTTTTACAATTTGACACTGAATACGAATAAAAAAATATTTCTTAATTATTACCACCATAAGTCTGTTTTATAGGGTTCCATAAAAATCCCATACGTGAAATACTTGGGTTTGCAAGTTTTTGGCACTGATTATGATTTTCTTTTGGTTTCATTATTACAAATTATTTCTAATAAAAAATAGTACTTTCTACTGATGAGTAGATGAGTGAGAAAGTCGGTTTTTTTTTCTCGAAATTTTCAACTTTTTAGTTATATTGAGGCAATAGTCAAATAAATTTGATATAAATCATTGTTTAAACTATTCCACTTTTCTCTTAGAGCGAATAATAATATGCAATGTACCAAAAATAATTATTTACAAAAATTATTATTTTTATAACTAGCTTCTCCTATATTAATTCTAGATAGTTCCGGTTTTTCCTGAAATGTTCAGTTTTTCTTTGACTTTTTAGTGGTCGATTAAATATTAATATTGATTTAAATACAAAGGCTTTCAGGAAATAGTTCAAGGAAAATTTAGATTTAATATGGTCCATATAGAACATTTGAAGAATATTTCAAATATCTGTTTTATTACAGAAAAATATGATCACAAAAAAAAGATTGTTTAAAAAATTATTTAATTTAATGTTTATTTACTACTTTTTTATAACAAAAAAGCCAAAGAAAAGTAAAAAATTACAACAGAAATTTAACTTTCCAGCAATTATCGAAGATAGTTATAAATAGTAGTAATAAATTGTTTAAACAATTATGTTTGTGAACTTTCATTAATTATTACCTCACTCTAAGTGAAAAGTGGACAAAAAGTTGAAAATTTAAGAAAAAACCACAATTTCCTATCATTACTCAAAGATAATTAAAAATTATTAAAAATTAATTAAAAATTAAAAATAATAGTACATTGATCAAACAATTATTTTTGTTAACTTTAATTAATTACTATCTTACATTAATTTAAAAGTAGAAAACTATAGAAAAGCTGCAACTTTCTAGCATTATTCTAAGAAAACTTAATTATAAATAATAGTAAAAGGTTT
>JAAAKG020112878.1:0-15386 GCA_010014905.2 Druon quercuslanigerum
TCTTCATTGGCTCCCCCAGCTCTAGAGTGGTCGGCATTGTTGGCCGACCCATTGTCGGGAGCCCTGCGCGTTCGGTTATTTTGAACCGCACTTACTGTAACTATGTTTGGTGTTATCATTGTTGTTCCCACGAGAAGCTAGGGGAAAGGGTTCGTCCATCCTTGTAGAGCCCCGCATAGAAGGATAAGGCTTCTTACTCTGAGAGGTCGCCCGGTATCTCAGGAGTCACTGTTCTGGACACTTCACCCAGGTGCCATTCAGCTTTCGGCACGGTTTTAACACCTCCGCTTGGGGGTAAATTCCTTCGGGACCACCCCTGGACAGCTGTCCCCGACTGCCTATTAACTTTTTGTAACCATGTTCAGCAGAAACCCTTGGTACAGGGACCCTCTATCCGCAACCCGAGGACGCTTTCGGTGGCTTTGTCATATTTGCTTTAAAGTATTTTTTGAAAAGGGTTGAAAGGGTTCGCCCATCCTTGTAGAGCCCCGCATAGAAGGATAAGGCTTCTTACTCTGAGAGGTGGCCCGGTATCTCAAGAATCACAGTTCTGGACACCTCACCCAGATGCCATTCAGCTTTCGGCACGGTTTTAACACCTCCGCTTGGGGGTGAATTCTATCGGGACCACCCCTGGACAGTTGTCCCCGACTGCCTATTAACTTTTTGTAACCATGTTCAGCAGAAACCCTTGGTACAGGGACCCTCTATCCGCAACACGAGGACGCGTTCGGTGGCTTTGTCATATTTACTTTGAAGTATTTTTTGAAGATTGAACACCATAAAAGTATGAATAAAAATGTCCGAAACAATTACGTTTAGCTTTGACTTAGTCGCATGGAAATTTAGTGAATTTTTCATCTTAAATATAGAATTTATTAATTTGGACCCACAGTGACCAAAATTAAGTACAACCCCTCAGTATGGCGTCGCGTGAAAATCTGCTAAGTTATTTCATTTTCAACCAATTTGGCCCATTCGGATAACAAATTTCAAATTTTCGACTTAAGATTTGTGATCCGCAATGCAAAAATATCCCCAGTACTGAGCAGCGTGGAAACCCGTCAGCTAGTTTAACTTTTTAAAAATTTGGGCCATTGCATAAAAACATTCACATTTTTTTATTTCGACTTTAAATTTGTGCTCGGAAACGTGGAGAGCCCCCTAGTAATGAGTTTCATTAAAATTTTGTCAGCATAAAGTTGTTTATGAACAATTAAAACCTTCAGGCAACTTCGAACTGTTAAAGACTCAAAATTGATCTCGAACTCAACTCGTTCAAACATCGAGTTTCGTGTTTGTAGCGCATACCAAATTTTGTTCGAAATGTGTCTTTATTGTTAGACAATTAATAGCGCTGGTTGAAAATACATCTTTCTTGTTTAAAATTCATCTCTTTTGTTGAAAATTAAACATTTTCACTTGAAATGTTAGGAATTTAAAGCGTTTAAAATTGAATTAATTATAGTACAAAAAATGCGTAGTCCAACATTTTAAACATGATAGGCCCTGATTCATATATAAATATAATGACCGGGTGTAATGATTGTTCCAATCACCATTGGTTCATAAAACTGTTTGACAATAACGCAATCCGGACAATCCGTTGGGTTGCTGAAAGAGACATTCTCCCCTTTATACTTGGTGATATTCTTCGCGCCAAATACTTTTGCCTTGTATGTCACACCTGGAGTACTAACTATCGGCTCGGCACCATATTCCTGCTCAAGTCTCTGTATAAACACCTCCATGTGTAACAAACCTAAAAATCCTAGTCGCCATCCTCGCCCCAAAGCTGGACTGTAAAAGTCTAGAGTATTCATTCAGGAAAGAGTATGATTACTTTTTATTATCGTTTATAAAATTTAAATAAATACCTCGATTCTTCTACGGCGGTGACAGCATTGTCGTTTAAAATGAGCTTCTCTATGGCACTGCGCAAATCCACAAACTGAGATTGGTCCATGGGGTAAACTCCAGCGAACACCATCGGTTTAGCGATTTTGAAACCAGGAAGAGGCTCAACGGGTGAGTTTTTTAAATGAAACGTATCTCCAATATGTGCTTCCTGTGAAGTTTTCATGTTGCACTTCAGCGCCCCCACTTGACCAGCATATCTACATTACATTATTTATAATAATTATTATCACATGAATATGAGAGATCTTAGATTTTGGTTTATCCAAGCTTCAAAGGAACTTTAATTATTATGCTTTACGAATTTAGTTGCAATACAAAATGTATGGCATCTTGAATAAAAAATCAGCCACTCCGAAAACCCTTAATTGTGAACCCAACTCGTACTTTTATGACGTAAAATAGTGTTTACACTTTTCAGCGGCCATATTGGATTCGCAATCTTGGAATTTTAGAAAATTAATAGAAAATTCTTAACCAACGACCCCGGAAACCCTTTATTGCATACCCAACTCGTACTTTTATGACATAAAATTATTTTTACACAGTGATTTGGGTCCTTTTCGAGGTCCTTTAAATGCGACGGTCATATAATGGTCTTATTATATTCGCCAGTTACCGGGCGGGTACAGTTATTGACAGTTGTTAGCTCATTATACATATTTTATAATTATAACTTATATACTATTTTGGAGATGAATTAAAAAATGTTGTCTGTTTTGGCGTATCTCATTCCATTCACAAGATACGTCATATTCATTCCAATTTTAAACATTTAAAAAAAAGTTAGATATCGGAAATTATTGAAAGCTGTAGATTCCAAGTTATTATGTTTTAGGCTGTTAACTTTGAAATTAAAAAAATCTATTTCTAAATTTTAATCCGAAAGCTTAGAAAAGGATCATCTTAATATTTCAATTCCGGAAAGTTCATTTTAAAGCCTTCAGACCATTCAAAGAAGCTACCTAGACTTTCAGAAATATCTACCTGTAGGGTATCTTGGAATTTTGAAAAAATATGAAATTCGTAATCAAAGACCGAGTATCAAGATCCTGTATTATGTAAACTTCTACTCGCGTAAGCGATTACGTAATTTCCACTTTCGATTGTTTGCGTAAGTACGGCTCCCAACCCTTCTTTGCTTGCGTCGGTTTAGAGCTGAAAGAGTTGTCTAAAGTCTGGGAAGATTAATATAGGAGCTAACGTTAAAAGGTCTTTAATTTTTTAGAATGCCTTATCTTGTTCTAATCCCCAATCCCACTGTTTATATTTTTTAAGTAATCTGTTCATCGGTTCTATTATTCCGGCAAAGTGTGGAACGAATTTTCTATACCAGCTTGCCGTCTCTATTATGCGATGTAATTGTTTAATATTTTTAGGTTTAGGGAATTCTAATATTGGTTGTATTTTTTAATCGTCTATTAGGTGTCCTTTGTCGTTAACTTTAAAACCTAAATATTCAATGTCTGAGCAGCCAAATTCACATTTGTCGGGGCTGATTGTTAAATTTGCGTCATTTATTTAATCGAATACGATATTCAGGTATTTTAAATGGTCATACAAATTTTAAGTTACTATAACAATGTCTTCTAAGTAAAAAAAAACTTTTTACTTTAAGTCAGGAGTAAAAATTTTGTCTATCCGTCTCTGGAAAGTAGCTGGAGCATTGGTTAAACCAAATGGCGTCCTTGTAAATTGACACCATGCCCTTTCCGGGACTGTGATTACCGTGATTGGTTTTGAATTTTATTTGGCGGGTTTTGCAAATAAGCTAGTTTTAGATCAATTTTAGAAATGAATTTTGCTGATCTTAAAGTTTCCAGTATTTCTAGTCATTCACAAATTTTCGTTTTTTGAGATTCCATTTTTGATTTTTCCTCACATTACCTTTGTTATTTTTCCAAAGATTATAATCGCTATCTTTGTTTTCCCTTTCATATTTGTTATTATAATAAATTTTTCTTTAATTATTTTTCTTCTTATTATTATTCCTAATTTTAGTTTTGCTTATTCTACATGAGTCTTTTGTGCTTATCTCGTCACTAGTGTCTTGGGTGGAGATGCTCTCTAAGAGTTGGAATTTTTTGCACGTGGGGATGAGTAAAGCTAGGGATATCCTTCGTAGAATTTTTTCGCAGGAGTTTGGGCATTGTGTGTTTTATGGATTGGTTAGGATTGATAGGAATTAGGGGGATTTCGCTATCTAGTATACTTGAACTACTATTTTTACGCTCTGTAGTACTTGTTAGGTTATTGCTACCTGCTCATTTCGGTTTCTTGTTAGTATTACTCTCTCCTTCCTTTTTAATCAATAATTTTTTCACAATATTTACATTTTTACTTCCCTTAGTTTCCTTGGCTTTAATGCCATGTTTAGTTTAGGTTCTAATCTAGGTTATCGGGAAGGATAGCGTGTTTGGATAAGCTTACATGGGATAGCGGTTCTCTACCCGCTATCCTATACAGCCCTCCTGACTTTCTACTAACCACCAAGTTTCTGAGTCATAGCTGAGGGTCATCCGTAGCGCTTTAAGCATATGTGTGCCTAAAATGCCTACTGATTTAAGGCTAGGGGTTAACCCGAACATTAAATGCTTTTTGTGTTTACCGATTATAATTGGGATCACTACCTGACTAATTATATCGACTGTCTCGCTATTCGCAACCACCAATTTTTGCGAGACGGATTTGAAAATCAAATAATTGGAATTCTCGATGTTTCCAGTTGATCCTTGCCAGCGTAAGCATGTGTGGCACCTGTGTCAACTGAAATCCGAAACAAGTTATTTTCGAATTTTGTCATTAGATCGAAACGCGCTTCTGTTATCTCATCTTTATTCAAATTAAAAAATTCTGGCATTTCGGTATTAGATTGTACTATATTTGGACTTAATACCCGTCCTTCCAGTTTCTCTGGTTATACGCGTAATATGGGCATTCTCTTTTAAAATGGCCCGCTAATCTACAATGATAATAACTACTATTATTTATGTTATCGCTTGTGCCCGAATTTGAATTCTGGTTTTTATCTAAATTGGAATTTATTTTATTTTAAGAAACCCTTATTAGAATCATTATCCCGTTTTTGGTTTTTATTCCAGTAATTCGGTTTTCGGGGATTTTGTTTATAATCATTATTATTATTTTCTGAACTATTTTCCGCTTTTTCTGTTAGGAATTCGATTAATGGATTATTTTGACCTTGACTTGAGCCTCATGACATTTGCTTAAATTTTTGTAACATTTAGTTGTAAGAGTTAAATTGATATGTCGGGCTATTGTTTTAGAATCAAGGTTGGAAATTTGATTGAAATCTAGGTTTGAACCCAGGTGGGAATCTAGGTCTGAAGTTACGTCTGAAATGTTATTGATATTGTTTGAAAAAGGTAATGATGGAAATCCAAATGGTGAGAATGGAAATCGATTTTTGTATTGTTTTTTACCCTGATTATTTTGGTTTCCGTTTTGGTAATCATTTCGACCATTTTTATTTCTCCTAAAATCTGTATTTTTTTCTGAATTATTTTTATCCCCATTATTATTGTTACGTTTTTGTTCATTTTTATCCTTAATTTGAGGTTCAGTAATTTGTAATACTTGCCCTCTAATTTTTGACAAGGCTAGCTCAGTTTCCCATTCTTTACCTAAATCTTTTAATTGCTTTAAAGTTTCAAAACAATTCCTTTTGATCACAAAATTTAATTTTTTCTCTTATTTCTTCCGAGAACCTTTCATCGAAAGAAAAATAAGTTGCTGAAATTATTTTATTATTTCTGTAATTATCTGTTTCGTAATCTGCATGTAAGTTATTAATTGTATTCGTGAACGTCTGTTTGATCTGCTATTTGTTGTCGAAAGTCTAAGTGTTCTGTTTTGGTTTGAGTCGATTCTGTCCTGTAATGGTTCATTGTCATAAGATTTTTGTATTTTTTATTTATTGTCTGTTATGAGAGTCGTATCTATTCTTCCTTATATTTGGTTCTATTATTTGCTTTCTATGTTCAAAGGAGCTATTGGCAGGTGGGTCTTGTCAAATTCCTAAATTATTTTCCCGTTCTTCCGTTTCTTTAAAAAAATCTTTCTTTTTGTTGGTTCATAAATTCGTTAAACTCTACACTTTCTAAAATAACCCGTGTGTTTTCCGACCTATTTCTGTTTGCTAGGTGAACAATTTCTTTTCTTTCTTTCCTTAGATTATATCTTCCTGTAGACACACCTATTGCGGGTAAGCTTTTGTTATTCCAGAAAAAGGTACGGCTTGTTGGGTCCAACTATTTGTTAGGGTTTTGAGTGAAAGGCGCGAAACCTCTATCATGGCCTATCGTCTTGTTTATAGTTTTGGGTACTTCTCTCGTATTTTTTGTGTATTTGAGACCGAGTTATTCATTGTAGGTCTTGCCGTAGCGTTATTTATTTTAACTTTTTGTATTTGAGGTATTAGTCATTTCATTTGTAAGTTTACCTGATCGGAGTTTCACTTAATTTTAATTTCTTTTAAAGTCGTGTTAATGTGACACCCTGTAATACATTCCTGTAAGGGGCTTCTACATTTTGTTTTCAGTTCGATGAGGACATTTAAATTTATTTAAATATATTCTAATGAAGAGATTAATTCGATATTAAACTGTCTTGTAGTTCGAAATTGTATATATTTTAGCCATAGGACCCTTTGTTTGATTAACGTCGCGAGACCTTGCCACGACTCGCGAGGGTACGGATCAATGACGTGCGAACCTAATTTCGCCGTATAAACTTAAAACTGGTTTTCTTCTATTCGAAAGCTTACCATTTTTAAATATGAATGTATTGAATATGTTTCGCGTTTCACTTCACCCACACGAAAATACATATCCTATACAATAGGTGAAATAATATATAGATCAGATACATGGCACAATAGAAAAAAATATAACATGGTATGTTGAATCAATATAACCAATATATGATCAATATTATTAATATAAGAACGACAGTGTGAAATGGCAATGCGTTTGTTATGTGGCATGTTATTAGAGTATAAGTAAAAAATTTTGTGAAAGATGTCATTTTGCATGTTTTTGTGTTCCTCGATTTCTGAGATGGTTTTTCAATTGGTAGGATAAGAGGTAGGATTTTTAAGGTTGCACCTAAAAGATATTACGTAGTAAATACGAGGAGGGAAGTATGAACAGGGCGCTGAGAATGGGGTTAACACAAAGGAAGACAAAAATCCTTAAGCAGTAAAGTTGGGATTTATTGACACTTGCGGTGAGTAGGTCTCGTCACGGGCGAGAAACGGGCGAGGATGAGGTCGATCAGGTGGGGCGTGGAGGCCCAGAGTTCTCTCTAGGTGTAGAGTTGGCTCGGAGATGCGTCCTCCAGGAGTCGATGGGCCGGCCAATGTTTGAGGCATCGGGACCCCTCGGTTGATTCCGCCCCATCTCGGAGGCCGACTGACATCCCTTTAGTATGGGGCAGTGCCGAATTACTATCTTTTAGTAACAGTTCTTTTACAACTACAAAAAAAAAAATTTGATTGGAATGGAAACTTTCGTGAAATTGTACCGATACATACTTTACTAATCCGTGCTATCTAAGTCTATCGATGATCGATTCGTACCTCTATCGTCTTTTTCCATTATATGAAATGTTGTCCGATTCTCACCACGTTACCAAAATTGTACGTTCATTTGCCAAACTTTTTCACATTCCAGCAATACCGGAAATTAGCGGTTGCATTTATTTCATACTTCTTGAAACGTTCTGATTTAGTTCACATGTAATTTTTAGCGATACTCAAGGCAACATCTTTCATCAGAAGTTTTCTTTCATCTGCACATGCAGTATTCCGCAAAATAGTCGCATTTGTGATCAATGATTGGATAATAAGGAATAATATGATCTACGTCCACTTTTTCAATATAATGATAGGCTTTACTCAACTACAATACATATCGTGTACGTCAACCGCTCTCATGAATTGGCCATAGGTAAAAATGAAATTTGGAAATAAAATATCTTTCTTCATTGCCGACTCTTTGTTGTAACGTTTCACGAAAGTTTGTGGTGGTACACCTGTAGCCGTGGATAAAATGGATACGTTTTTTGAATCCTTTAGTGTTATGAAATTTAGTCCACTATTCTTTTCATGTTTTACGCCATGAGGAGTACGTCTAGGTGCATTTTTGGGGTTATCATTTCGTTCTTTTATTCAATTTTCTCTTACCGTGACACTTGCGCGCAAACCTCCCTTTTTGAGATTTATGAGAAGACCAGGACCACACTTGCTAAGACCCCAGTCGTTTTGGAATTTTTTGCCGCTATAAATGTCGCAGTCGAACATGTACCCGTTCGCTCCACATAATGCCCACATTTTTATTCCATATCAAATAGGCTTCTTTTCATGAATCGTTTTAATGTAGTCCATCCAAAGTATTTTTACATCATTTCATCAATTGAGATTGCAGTTGTGAACACACCGATTTTCCGAATATTTTCCCTGGAAATATTTAGAAACAATCAAACTCTGCAAACTTTGTCGCTCTCATTGACATCATCTAACTTATGATATATATTTTATCTTAACTTTTATCATCTCAAACTTGTCTCTACTCATAACATTTGAAACAAGATCAGACCTCAGAAATGGATCAAGTGACCAATAATCCCTTCGTGCTGACCTCTTATTGAAGGTGGTGTATACAATCGTTCCAAGAAATGCGTCAAAATATTATTAACATAATTCAAATCCATGTTCTTTCGCAGCATTAGTAATGAATTCTATCAGTTCACTTGAGAAAAAGTATTCACATACTTCTACCAGAAAGCATGATAATATTTTCGTTTTTTCTTAATCAGGCAATAAAATCGCATTCACGAGTCTCGTCAGAGCTTTTTTCTCCATTGACCCATATGTATTCATATTTTTCTTCGAGTTTTGTTTGAGATATGTAGTGAACTCTTCAGCCATTTGATGAAAGCTTTGAGTGAACAAAATGCTCTCGAATTCATCTGAATCGAAATTCTATGTATCACTCTCATCACCTAATTCGGCAGAATCATTTGCATTCGTAAAGAAGATCATCTCAACATCATCTTCGACTTACATCAACTCAAATCGATCTACTAAACTTTCATTCATTTGTGATGAACATACAGCGGACTATGGTTATGATAATGAATGAAGATTGAAAACAGAAGGAGCTTTGTGGATTTGTACTCAATGTCAAGCTGCCGACAAAAAGGCAGCGAATTATGTGAGGCACGGGCTTGATGGTGATTTGTAAATGAGTGTGAAGTTGCAGAGTATGTGAGGCACGTGTGCGTTGGTGATCCGTACTTAACTGTCAATTTGCCCATAAAGCGCAACGAATTATGTGAGGAACAGGTGCGTTGGTTAGTCGTAGAAGAGTGTGAAGTTGTTGATCATGTGCTCCACTGCGCTTGGTCGCAAACTACACATTCTACTGCAGTTCACCAAACTCGCCTAACTGATCTCTGTTCCATATCCAAATAATTCTGGCGATAAAGGTAATGCGTGTAAGGCGAAGAATTTCAATTCACGTGAACGAGAAAAAATTAAATCAGAACTTTTTAAAATAAAGGAAATAAATGTAAGCTGATATCAGGCTTACTTTGAATGTAAAAAGTGTGGTAAGAGAACGTACAATGGAGATGACATAATTTTCGAATTTATATAATTCCCGAGTTTAAAAATTCCCGAATTGGAAAATTACCGAAAGTATAAATTCCCGAAAATGAAAATTATCGAAATTCAAAAATTCCGAAATTTGAGATTACTGAATGCATACATTTCATGAATTTTTAGCATAAATAATGAGATTTTATTTAGAGGTATGAGAATGAAAAAGGGCTAGTTTACTGAAAAAAATGTACTTTAGGTATTACGGTAATTAAGATATTTTACTTCAATTTCTGCCTTGTAGGCCTAGTCCACCTTTTTTACATTTTCAGTTTTAGACAGTACAATCCATGTGCGTAACAGCTGTTATTGTAGAATGAAATACATTCTTGTTATCTTTATAAATTAAAGCACACGATTTTTCAATTTTCAACTAAAAAGAAAAATGAGCCTTTACGCCAAATAATTAAGGTAATTTTGTTACAAAAACGTCATAATTTATTTGTTCTCTTAAAATAATTAATCAAGAGATATCCAATCAGATCGCTGTTATTTGGCTTATTTAAATGGTAACATTCCTTGCAATTTTTTAACATGAACAAAATTCTAGAATTCGTTTTCTCATTTTTGCCTAACTGGGGTTTCAGAATAAGAAAATTGTGAAAATCCAATTTTTGATCATTTTCTTATTTCAAGTGTCAGCTCAGAAAGAAACATGTAAACAAATTGTACTCTTTCTGAAAAATAATTTCATGGAAGACCTTTTACATTAGTCTACAAACATTAACAATTTCAGAATATCTGTAAAAGATGTTGCTTTTAGAAAAAAATATTGGAATTCCCACTATTAGCAATATTTTTTTATAGAATCAGGTAACTAAATTCAGTTTGGGCTGATTTTTTAAATGGATTTATATATTTTCAGGTATTACGAAAAATCATACTTCTTTTACAAATAATACGAACAGTTATCAAACAAGCAAAACTTTTTTTTACTCCTGGATAGCACTGTGTATTAGAGTGATCCAAAAAAACTCTTTTTTCAAATAGCAGATTTTATCGTTTGTAAAAGTTGTATTTTACCAATAGTAATTAGCACTATAAATTTTTCTTCGACGGGATTATATGTTCTCTTTTTTTAATGGGTTTAAAAATTAAAAATTTGAAATATTTACAGAAAATATTCCATTGTCTAAAATGTTATGTTCAATTTTTTTAGGTATAGTTTTTGATAGTGAAGTATAATGTAAAAGTAGAAAATAAAAACAATCGTGTTTAAGTCAGAACTTTTTTCAAATGTTCAAAAAAAATGATTACTTTCATTGTTTTTACTAGAAGTTTTTAAAACAAAATTTCTGCAGATAACACAATTCAAGAAACGTTTTTTTTTGCAAATATTAAGAAAATTGTAAGTTGGGCATTAAGTTTTTTTTTTAATTATAATTTTATATTATTATTCACTATTAAAGGCTTTAAATTTAAAAATGCAGCATATTTTTTTACAAACTTTTATTTTGTAATTCTTTCAAAATTTTAATTGTCAAATCCAAACAGCAGATAATATCCGATCAAGGTAACATTTTTTTGGACTTACCACTTTTGGGTAAATATAATTTTGAAACATTATTAGAATGCCCCACTCGAAAAAAAAATGTTTCGGCCCGCTCTACTGGATATTCCTATTTTGTTTTTAAAAAATATTTTCATTTATTTAAATCATGTTTCTCTATTTTTTAAATTGAATTACATATTGCATCAATCACGCTTGCATTGTATAACAATAACCATTTAATAGCAAATCTACATTTCTACAATCGCTACAACGCTTTCAATCTGTTCTTCAAAATATATAAATATACGTATCAATTCTATAAAAAATAGGCTCCAAGCGAAATAGTGAAGCTAATTTTATAAGGAGATATTTAAAAAAAGTTAAACCTTCAGTGCTTTCTTCAAATCATTCCTCGAAAGATATTCAATATTTTTCACTTTTCGTCGGAAAATTTAAAAGGAAAATTTTAATTCAACTTTTAACAATACAAATATTCTACAATTTCTTTTCTCACTTTTGCCTGAATTGTACTGTATATTTGGAGCCTTGATTTTTAAAATATTTGCATACATCTAAACATCTTTGTCTATTTTTTTAATTTAATCCGAAATTTAATTACCAAAATGTACATTCTGTAACAATCAAATTCCACATCTGCATTTCTACTACCGCTATTGCAATTTCAAAGTTTAGTTTCTGAGATAATTAATTCAGAACGGTGCAGGAATATTTTTCGACCAAATACAATGTTCTTTAATAGATCATAGACGGCACTATATTTGAAATTCTTACTAAAAAATGAATAACGCCGCTTGATTGTATTTTTGTAAAAATAATTAATTTGTCTAAATTTTTGTGATAAAAAACATTTTTAAAAATATTTTATACAAACTTGTACAAAATTGTGTTGTTGTGAAAAAAATAGTATTATAGCCGATTTTAATAATATTTCAAGTAAAATTTCTAATAAAACAGAAGTGTTCTATGGAGCGAAGATATATTAGTTACATACGGAGACAGCAAAATGATATAACTAGTAGTATCACAGAATATAAAACAATAATAAATGAAATTCTATTCATCACTGTTTAAATACGTTGCCCTTGAAAGGATATTTCGCGACTCGTATTCTTCAAAGCTCTATCACTACTTTTACTGTTATTACCTTCAAATCTTTCCTTTTCTTTTCTTGTTTAAATCCCTCACATTTGTCCCTAATAAAAGATAGTTCCCTTTACAAACAACTTCTACATACGTAACAATGACAATAACAATAACACTATCATAAAAGGCAAAGTAGAACTTCTATTTTTCTCGTAGTTTTATAATTTTTCACTGACATTATATACTTAATACTTCTTCCTCACAACACTGTAAATTATCACTAGATTAGCGTCAAGTCCACGACTTACGTAGTTAAATTTTGCAATCATGCTGTAGTAAAAAAGTGCACTTTAGAATAAAAAAAATTATTGATGGCTGGCAAATAATTCTATATTAGTAACAAAATCTCCACATCACATTTTAAGACTACAAGTATTCCTTGCCGCTTAAAAAAATAATTTTTCAGTAGAATATCAGTTTACAGAAATATAGGAGTTTTTCTGCAGCGGAATTTCCATCGCGTTGATATTTTTAGGGACAGTCGAAGAAGGCTTTTGGGATGCTAATAGGCGTGATCAAGAGACTAAGGGAAGATGTAAAGGGTACTAACGAGCACATGCTTGCGACATATTTCGTGAGATTTATGTTTACTATCATCATGCCGTGGTTTTTGAGATAAAGGAGACACTCTAGAGTCCTTTTTCGGTGTCAGACTTGTGCGTAAGACAATGCAAAAGATTCTCAAGATTCCATCGCCTGCTATTAGTAGATTTCTCCCTTTTAGAAAAGGAATATTTACCGTAGAAATATTGATTTTCTTACCATAATGGTTTGTCTTGCAAAATGTTATCGACTCGAGGATCACGCAAAGCCCTGGATATTTCGTAAAATCTCTTTCTTTTGTTTTATAAGACTTGAAAAAAATATATACAATAGGATAGTGCTGTAACTGTAAGCAGAAGTTCCAAATTAGAAAGGAATGGGCAAAATTACCTTTTTTTAAACATACGTCATACCACTATACAATAAAATCACAGTCATGACCCTGGTGCCCAAGCATCGTCTGTTGTGTAATCAATGAATTTTCTCCTTCTTTTCTTAATCCGACCTGGAAGATAAACGAGTATACCACTGTTCTTAGCAAAAGGTCAGCTGTATCAGTCCCATTCGTGAATATATCTTTTCGAGTGATGGGAATATTAACCTTGAAGTTGATTTCCGGATTGACTCGTTACGTCCGAGTAACTGACGTCCGTCCAAACGAGTACCTAATGCGCACGTCCCCAGGGTACGGCAGCTGAACATAACCATCTTAAGGATGAAATTAGAGCTTTCTCGCCAAGGCATCAGAGATTATAGAGATTTATGAGGACGGATCAAATTAACGCTGTGTTGTGAGAGGCAACGTCATCGATATGAAACGAAAGTGTTCTTCCGCCATGTGCCCTGTAAAACAATTGCTGCTACCGCATTATGCACTATAGATTTTTGTTGTTTTTGAATTCCATGAAGTATAGTGTGATTCTCCCCTGAATACTCGTGATATTTTTTGTTGAATGGCAAGCCGATATGCGCTGTTCACCTACACAGTTTAAGTAAGGCTGCCTAAATTCAAAAAATTCTCGGTGCTGATCTCATTTCTTTTTAAAATCCCCACACTACAACAAGAAGCGTGATGCTGAACAGAAAAAAGAAGTCGTGAGACTCTCAATGCTGGTATTGAAAGACTTGAAACCTGGTAATACTTCTCACTTTTAGGAATGAGAATCCTTCGGCGGTGGAGCAACATTGAAAGAATTTAAATTCTCAACCTGTCGCTCAGGAATGTCTTAAGAGTTTCGATGGTCGCTAACGTATATGTAACTCTGATGCTACTCTCGTAGACTCATTTTTTCACAGATCACTTTCCTCAGCCAAATTTTTATTCACAGAAATCACATCACGAATATTTTGACATACGTTTTTGACGTTCTCGAAACTTAATGTATTAATAAAATGGAAGATTTAATCTTGTATTTTAATGCAATTATATTGAAAAAATTATTTCTTTCCCCATCTTTAGCAGTAACAGATTTTTTCTGGCCGCGACGGAAACAATGCTTTCATAATAATCATCTTGTAACACAAGGATCAATATTTTAGTTAAGATACATTAAAACTTTGTAGGAAGTCAGATTCGCAACTTTTATTGTTTTTAAAATCTGCCTATGTTACTATCATATAATTATTTAGTCATTTTACTGTTGTGGGACACAGCTTTTGTTTTAACATGATTTTTTCACGGGCGGGTCTCAATCCTAGAATGTTATCTAGTCCAGGCGCAATCTTTAGTTATAAAACTGAAATATGCAAGAAAGTAATACATAATATATGTCGCCATAAAACTTAGCGGAGTGACTAGTTCGAGCAACTGGTTAAAGTAAACAGAGAAGCTAGTCACAGCCACTTATTAGAGTTAGTGGAGTAACATTTTCTCAGAGCAAGTATTACAATATTGGTTTAAACGTAGTTAGAAAATAAGGAGATCCTTTTCTATCACGTATCGTCCCGTTTGTTTCTAGCAGCATGATGAAATTTCAAAATAGATTTCAAAACGTGTATGTCAACGATTTTTTGCAGAAAGTTACTACGGTGTCAAATGGCTGTAAATATAATACTCTATAAGGATGATTGAAATTATAATTAAACATTTAAGTACAATTTATCAAAAAATGCTTTCCTTAATTAGTATGTTGCTGCCTATTGGATGCTTGACAATATTGTTGAGTGTATATTTTATCATGCGTATCCTTCGTCGTGCGACGTAGCCGTCGTTTCATTCTAAAACTTACTTTGTGGCCGGTATTTCCTTTGATTATAAAAATAGCTCGTCCACTTACCTGCTAAATTACTCCCTTAGCATCGCCGGAATTACCGTGTCCGTGAGTCACACTCTTCCAACTCACGAACTACCCTCGAAGCTCGATGATTTGTATTACAGGCGCCAGATAGGGTCGCCCCTATCCGAGCCTCGCTGGATCCTATAATCACGTAAACAGAAATTGCTGGAATTTTACTTTTAAACCCACAGAAGTCCCACTATTGCCAAAGATATTATACACCTAGATGCGGCATATGGCGGTGGAGTGGGGGATAGCAACTACTTTCGTGGGGTCCTAAGCTGCTGCCCTCTTGGTACTAGCTAGCTCCACT